>JAQFZP010001208.1:0-21297 GCA_034695745.1 Geophilus truncorum | reverse complement strand
CTATGACGTCATTTGCCATCGCACTCCTCGTTGTTGACTGAGCTACTGTTTATCCACCGCCATTACGCCACTCGATAATCACCCGTCGCTTGTCATCCTCGAGTGGACACGTATCTTGACCACAGACTACATTCCCTTACACCCTTCACCCCGTATCTAAAATCCCAACCGGTTTTATTCACGATAAACAACGAAAAATGATTAAAAACGGTGAAAAATGACATTTACGTAACAACGCCGCTTCCCGGCATCTCCCCGGTGTCTTGCAGCGAAGCCCGCTTCGGGCGGTGCTTTTAGTTTTCGCATTCCATCGCTAGGGCGAATCCATTCGCCCGATGTAGGGCGTAGCACGACGGCGTCATTTTGAAGCACGCCATCTGGCGGTGTGTGGCACGTGTTTGCACGGCACAGTCAGACAATGGTTGGAGCTCGCGAGTCGCAGCGCGACGTCGCCGTTTCTCCGACGCCCCCTAGCGGCGTGTGGGCGCCGTGAAACCGGGGTTGAATCTCCGCATCTCGGCTCCATCTGTGCGCATCTCGCGTGTGATGGAGTTGCGTGATTTTCCGCGCTCTCGTGTTGTGTTGATGTTGGTGTTGGTGTTGTTGGTGTCGGCGAGTGCGAAGAAGGAGGATTTTGGCTGCGATTTCGAGACGGAGGAGTGTCCGTGGAAGTGGAGTCGCGGACTAGCGAGGGTCAGTGCGAAGGATTTGACTGGTGATGGACGGGGATTGAAGACAGATGCCGATGGAAATGAAAACGGTGAGTTTTGAGGTTGTGGGTTTTTGGTGTTGCGTGTTGTGATTTGTGTTGATTTTTTACTGTTTTTTTTTTATTTTTTTTTTGATTTTGATGTTGCGTGTTGTGTTGATTTTGTCGTTTTGTACCGTACTGGTTTTGTAGGTTTTTGGTGTTCTGTGTTGTGTTGATTTATGTTGATTTTGTTGTTTTTTGTTGATTTAATCCAAAATCAACAAATTTAATTAAATATCAACAAAAAATCAACATAAATTAAAATCAACAAACTTTCAAATTATTCATTAAGTATCTTTTAAAAAAAAAAAATCAACAAAATCAACAGTAATTCGTTAAAAATCAATGAAGAAATTAAAATTTTAAGTACGAGGCAAAATATTTCAAAAAATCAATGAAAATTCAACAAAATCACATGTACAGTATTTGTTGCATTTGTGTGGGTTTTTGTTGATTTATTGTTTTGCTGTTGATGTTCAGATATTTTGTGTTGAGTTATATTTGATTTATTTTAATAATCTGTAGATTTTGGTTGATTTCTGTTGTTAATCTGCTTGATTTACTTGATTCATTGTTGATAATCTGTTGTTTTTTTAATTTTTGTTGATTTCCTTTGATGATCTGTTGATTTATTTGATTCTTTCTATTGACATAATTTTTGTTGATTTTGGTTGATTTCTGTTGATAATCTGCTTGATTTACTTAATTCATTGTTGATAATCTGTTTTTTTACTTTTGTTAATTTTTGTTGATAATCTGTTGATTTATGTTGATGATCTGTTAATTCCTGTTGATTTCACTATTGAATCTCACGACCCAAACATCGACTCGCATTGATTTTCCATCATCTTGTCCATTTATTCCCTGATTGATTGACGTCATCCATTCTCAATGGTGGCGCCACGGGTCAAAGGTCAAGCCCCGGTTGACATTTGTCCGCCCGAGTAGCCGTTTTGTACGTTTTGTACGGTCACAATCACGAGACCCGCGGGAAGAAGGAAAGGGAAAAGGAAAACGCGTTTATTGTGCGTCTGATGATGAGGAGAATATCCCAGGTGGCAACTCGCAGCCCACTTGGCAGCGCGCCACCTACCGTTTCTTTTTTTAATTTCTTTTTTAAGTTTGAGCTTTTGAAAAATGATACACTGCTGCTGAGACCTTGCAATAAGCTCATTTTATTTATATACGGTACACGGTTAAAAAAAGATGGAAGAAAAAATATGAATTTTGTCACCAGGGGGCGTTTTTCTTAGTTAAATGACATTTTTGGGTCAAAAAATGTGGGAAGAAATAAAAATTGTAAAGGTTTTAAGGTTAATTTTAAAAAGAGGTTTTGCGAGATTTCGCGAGATTTTCATAAATTTTGTTTTAAAAGTAAAAAAAGTGATTTATTTTTGATTTGTTTTAATAATTTAGAACTTATTTTTAATAACGGAATTATGCGAGAAATTTCGCGAGACTTCGCGACATTTTACTAAATTTCTGATTTTTTTTTTTTTATTGATGATTTAGAACTCATTTTTAACTAACAAGTAAGAGATATCACAAAATTTTGTAAGAGTTTCCGAGATTTGACTAAATTTCATTTTAAAACTCAAAAAGTGATATATTTTAGGTTTTTTGATGATTTAGACCTTAATTTCAACAACGAGATTGTACGAGATTTCAGAAAACTTAACAAAAATCAATTCAAAAAAAAAATAAATAAATAAATAAAAATAAATAAATAAATAAATAAATAAATAAATTTTCTATTTTCAAACCCCATTTCTCCACCTCAAACCACTAACACCTCAACCTATCACCAGGGGCGCCACCATTTCATTTATCAACAAACCTCAAACACTCCCACACAAACATGACAGTTCGCACAATTCACGTGCGGAAACGTCATTTACATCACCTGGCGGCGAAATTATACAATGATTGACAATTAAATCGTGGCCAAACGAATTGACGTTCTGAACGTGCGATCGATAAGGCCGGGGTTTAAGCGAGGCACAGTAGTGTTCATCACGGCCTCCAGGGGCTTCGCTCTGCTGCAGTTTTTTTGCCAGGGGTGTCGTTCTGCGTGCAGCTTCCACTTTTCCCACCGGGAGCGTCGCGTTATCGATTTAATAAGTTGCCTTTTTATTTTTTTTTGCATTAAAAATCGCGTCGTGACCTTGAAATATCGTTTGTGCGACGAACACGAGGTGCAGTCAAGGTTAACTGATCGATCAGAATTTGGGCAAAGGAAAAAATTTGAAGAACTTGCGACGTCTGGTGGTTGGGAAGTGAAAGATTTTTGGATTTTTTCATGTAATTGTGATTTTTATTTGTTGAAGTTGATCTGGGGAAATTCCTAGTGGTGAAATGAGGAACTAAGATTCTTTTAGCAACATCTGATGGTGGAATAATTTTTTTTTTTTTATGTTGGTTTTTGGTTGTAACGTTAATTAAAGATTAATATCAGAAAATCCCTGGTGGTAAAAATATGAATTACGGTTAAAAGTTGTTTCGTGACATCTGGTGAGAAAATAGTTAATAAATTTCTAGCTGTAAAATTAGAAACTAAAATATTATTGAGCGACATTTGGTGGTTTAAAAAGAATACCTCCTAGACCCTGGTGGTGAAAATAAAAATTAAAAATTGTGTTGACATCTGGCGGTGAACAAAAACATAAAAAAATTTTTTTTTAAATAAAAACAACTTTTAATTGCATTTAACAACAAAATTCAATTCAGAAAAACTCCCTAGTGGTAAATTCAAAAACTAAAAACAAATTAAATATCCCCCTTGTGGTGAACTACAGCACTAAAACTCAAAAACTCCTAACAAAAGCAAAACAAAACCAACAAATTAAAATCAATTTCCTTCATTCCAGGTCATTTCCTCTACATTTCCGGTTCCAAGAGCGCCTCCACGCGGATGTTCAACATAACAAGTTCCATTCTAAACTCAATCAGCTCCACGTGTCGACTTCACTTCTCGGAACATTCCAATGGAGTCACCCGCGACTCAATCACTGTTGTTCTACTCACAGAAGGCTCACCAGGGGTCGTTATAAGCGACAGACACGCACGTGGCACAAACAGGTAGAAAAACGGGTAAATCTGACGAGATTTGCGAATCTTCAGATTTTTATAAAGATTTGAGATTTTTCAGTAAATTTTAGAGATTGTACAGATTTATCAGATTTTAGAAGATTTATAGAGATTTATCAGTAAAACGGCATTGGTGTAAACTTTGGTCGCCATCTTGATGACGTCATCACCAAAACTTGGCCGAACTTGGCACATTTAGAAACTTAAATACCAATATTTGTTGAGATTTGTAAAGATTTAGTAGGATTTGTAATGGATTTACTGAGATTTATTGGGATTCGTAAAGGTTTATAAAATTTTTGAGATTTGTGGAGATTTTTTTGACTTGCCGACGAGATTTGCATGTCAGACCCCTCATAGAAAAATCTCCTTTAAATGACGTCAATAGATGTTGTTGTAACGTTGTAATCACATTTACCATTGTACAGTTGTTTAATAAGATTATCGCCACGTGGCGGCGCTTCGTTTGGCTTAATTTGACTTTTTTAAAAGAAGTTTCGTTGTAATTTCGTTTCGGTTGACCGCAAGAAAAGGCGGAACAGGTTTTGAAAAGCGAAACACGTTGTGTTCTCGTTGTTCAATTCGCTCGTTGCTAGGCAACGGCGAGATGTGGATCTGCGTTGATCTGGAGAGTTCGTAATCGATCCGATGTTCGATTGGAATTCAAGTAGCGTTTAAAATGAACTATGTGTGGGTTTTTAGAGTTAAAATTGCAACTTCTGGTTTCTATTTGTGCTAAAGAAGGGTAAAAATAGGTTTGGTGTAGGAAGTGATACCGGAAGTGGTGAGAAAAAATGAGAAAAATAGACATTTTTGAGATTTAATGGAATTGGAACTTCTAGTGGTGGTTTTGGGTACTAAAATAAGTTGTTAGATGTTTGATTTTAAGTGTTTAAATAAATAAAAATTTTAAGTCTGAAAACTGTTTCTCTGCATTAATTAGGTTTGAAACTGTTTTAATTTCGTCGTTAGGTGTCGCTTTTTAACTAAAATTACAAAAAAAAAAAAGAAAAAGAAAAAAAAAAAAAAACATTTCTAAGCTTAAAATATAAAAAAACGCCTCTTACAATTTACAATTTATTTTTACTACTTAAATACATCATTAGATGTCGCTTTTAAACTGATTTTTTAATTGAACCCACCCGCCGCGCATCTATTTATCCATTTTTCGCTTACGGTCGCGACGGGTGGCGCGCCCAGCGGAAACTAGCGGAAATTGATAAAAATGGCGAGCAACACCAACACGTAAATAAGACTCAAATCTCAGATAGATGAATATTTGTCTTTAATTCACAGCTGGGAAAGGATAAATCAACGCTTAAACGCAATGAATTCACCATTTCGAATCGTGATCGAGTTGGTGCCCTCTGACGACGAAAAATCTCATTTGGCCATCGACGAAATTCGTATGGAAAATTGTTTCCAAGGTAAGAAAAAATTGTTTTTATCAGTCAATTTTCGATTTCAACGCCTTTTACGTGTTTTTTCGAGTAGATTCAATACCGAGTGGCAAAACGTGCAACGAAACAGTTCATTTCAAATGCGGCGACAGTTGCATAGAGAAAAATCGTGTTTGTGATTTGCACGTCGATTGTCCGGCCGGGGAAGACGAAGATCAGGAATGTGGTGAGTATCTTGTGGTCATTTGCACTGACGCGAGAGACGACACTTTGATCGATGCTCCTTGTCGTGGAAACGTCAAGTGAAGTAAAGTTGTGTAATCGGAGAAGTGAAATTTCAAGAGATAAATGGCGGTTTGAAAAATGGAATTTTTAATTCGGTTGAAGTTGATGTTGAAGTTGAATTTGAATGATGAGAATTTTGTTTTGGTGGTTTTGAATTACCACTTAAAAATGTTTTTAGTTTTTAGAAAATTATGTTTTTTTTTTGATTGGAAATTTTGGGTTGTTGACGAAATATTTTAAATTTACGTGAAAATACTGTGTTGGTATTTTTTCAATTATTATGTTGATACTCGATGTTAATTTTGGTAAAACTCGAAATTTGGTAAAACTCGAAATTTGGTAAAATTTTGAATTTTGAATTAAAAATATTGAATTTTAACAGAAATATTCACATGTTTTGATGATAATTAAAATTATCAATTTAAAAAAACTTGAGTTTTAAAGACATATTTGAAATTTTCAATTAAAAATGTTGAATTTTTAGAAATTTGATGAATTGCGAACGAGAAATTTAGAATTTAAACAGAAAAATTCAATATTTTTGATCATAAACTCAAGTTTCCAATTTAAAAAAAAACAACTCACTTGTTTTTAAAAAAAATAATTGAAATTTCAATAAAAAAAATTGAATTTCCAACAAAAATAATTAAATTTTATATTTTCATAAAACCTAAAATTTTCAATGAAGAAAAAAAAAAAAGAAAAAATTGAATTTGAATAGAAAAATATTGAATTTCCACTCAAAACTTTAACTCAAAATCTTTTTTTTTACATTTATAGAAAAAGTTCCAATTCACGGAAAATGCAACTTCGAAAACGAAGATGATGCAATGTGCGGCTGGAGTAACGACCAAAACGACAAAATGGATTGGATTCGACACCAGGTGGCGCTGGATAAACGCGGACCCCCGTACGACTACACTTTTAAAAATTCATCAGGTGCTTTTATCTCGGTTTCTTACGATTTACTAGATAAATAAAAATAATTTCCGGTTTCAGGTCACTTTTTGTATCTGAATTTGAATTACGCCGCATTCACGCATCACGCCATTTTGAAAAGCTCTTCGTTCGCACCTCCGCCCAAATATCACGGACAAATTCATTCACCATTTTATAATTCGTGTCAGGTAAGAAATAAATTGCACGTTACTTTTTAAAAAATATGTTTAAAATGAGAAAATAAATTGCTCGATGAATTTCTAGAAATTTAGAAATCTAGAATTTCTATTTAGAAATTTTTTTTTTTTTTTGTTTTTTTTGTTTTGTTTGTTTGTTCTATAAATTGTAGAAAAAGCAAAAACAAATTGATAAATTTTTTATTTTATTTAAGTTTTTTTTTTTTGGAAAATATGAAAATACAAAGTAAGAAAAGAAATTGTTCTATGGAAACCCTCAATTAAGCCTTTTTAAACAATTGTTAAAATCACCACCTGATGGGGCAGTGACAACCAGATTTCTTTCCCCATCACAAAAGATTATTTCTAGACATAATTTATTCTTCAATAAGTTGTAGAAGATCATCCACGCATAAACCCATATTTGACCTTGAATGTCATTTTCAAGGTCATTTAATTATAACTTTTTAACCGTTTAAGATAGAGCAAAACTTCCGATTACAAACTTGTAGAGCCCTATCAAATTAGTCTAAAAATAATTTCTTATTTGATTTATCTATTTTTTTTAGATCCGTTTCGCGTACTTTCGAAGTGGAAGCAGCATCGGAGACTTGAATTTAATCTCGATTGAAAAACCGCCCAGAAAAGCTGCGAAAGAGACGTTGGTGTGGAGAACGCCTCGACGTCAAACAGAAACTGATGATTGGTTGAGGGTCGTCGTATCATTACCCCTATTGCGTTACAAGTAAGAAAAAGTATTATATATATTATCTTTATTTAAATTTATATTTTAAATATTATCTTTTAAATCTCTAAAGATGAAAAAGAGAATTTTGAGTGTTAAGGGTATTTACTTAATTCTTAATTTTTTATTTTAATGTGAAATGAGATTAAGGTTACATGGGGTTGGCATTAAAGTGCTAATTTGTGGAAATATTTTTTTGTTAGTGTATCTGAAAGAGGATGTTGAGAAATTTGCATATTTGAAGTTGATTTTTGGTTTTAATATTTGAAATTTATCATTAAAATACACCGAAAGGGTTTATACACAGATTTTAGGTGTATTGTGATTGGTTGAAGTGGCATTTATAAAGCCAAATTTATTCTCTATAGTAAAAGTAAATTTTAATTTATTATAAACTGTCTTGACATTTGTTGTTGGTTATAAAGTTAAGTTTAACATTGGATAGCAAAACATGGAATTTTAGTTCAACTTTATAAGTTATAGCCAACAACAAATGTCAGATATTTTGAAATATACGTTAAGTTAAAATTTACTTTTTACTAATAGAAAAAATTTAAACATTCAATGGCAAAATTGTAAAATTTAAATTTGCATTTATAAATTCCACCTCAACCAATCACAAAACCCATAAAATCAACTTCAAATATTCTGAGTTTGAATCTGGGTTTGAATCTGGACATGGTTTTTGTCGGAAACGAGCCTGAGTTACAAAAACAGCGTTTGAAGCTGCGAGTCCCAATAGCAGAAGTGAACTGGAAAAACACATAACTCGTCTTTTGTTTTACTTGTAAGCCTTACCAAACTCCTAGGCCAAGAACCTTGGAGGATATACATCAATACTGTACTTGATTTACAGATATTTCTGATTCCAGTTTAGTTGTGCACATAGGGAATGTCAGTTAATGTAAACAATTTTTTTTATAAAAGCTTTTATTTACGTCTGAAGTAGTATGGTAATAAAGTTGCAAAACTTAATACTGATAAACACTGCCAATCAGACCATCAGATTATTTTCCATAATCAACTGCAAATCTTTCTTCAAAATTACAGAAGATTACAGTTATTTTATAGCTACTTCATTACTTGTCATGACATTTAATCTTGTCATTTTATTGGCTTATTTCTTCCTTCTCAGCAGCTCTTGTTTACTTTTACTAACAAGTAAGTTATTTATCTGCTGTTTCTCTTTCGAAGCAGGAGAAAAGGAGATCAACACTTTGCTTCGGTTGCTATGATTAGTCTTCGATTCAGCGAAGCATTAATTTTAATTTTTGTTTTCATTGCACCAAATTACAGCTAAACATCACTTATAATTGATGAGATAAAAACAAGTAAACATTATTTGTCATTTTGATAAAGGCTTTTTTAATGTCATTGCTAAATTTACATAAAACATAAACAAATCTCACATTTAGAAACAACCACAAAATTATGAACACTTTTCAATCTTATTATTATCAAAAATTATTACACAATCATTAAATATCTTTAAATACTTAATCCAAGTATAAATTTTACATGACTAAGTGGTACTCATGAAATTTGATTTAGTGAGCACATTTATTCAAACGTAAAAACCTTTTTACAATTTAGTTTTTATTTTATGCGTGGAAATTTCCACAGGCATTTTTCGTCGAGACATTTATCTACATTTGAATTCGTGAATAGGAAAAAGATTAATTATTAATAATGAAGTTCTAGCTCTTGCAATTTTTCTGCCCCTTAAAATCCTATGAGACCTTTTTGGTTAGGCTGCCTGCTTATAACAGGAATTAAATGTTTTAGTTGTATCGATCTACTTTCAGTATTTTTTCAAGAAGGGTTAACTGATTTCTAGTAAAATTCCTCGTTATAACGAACTATTTCAAAGATCTGTATGTCAATCGTGTACTCGATATAACGAACGTCCCTTGAAGTTCGTTATAAGGAGGTTCGACCTGAAATTTTTGTGATTCGGTAATTGGAGGAATAAGGAGATCTTTGCTGCGCTGCTTCATGTACAATTTTTGGACTACAAAAATTACATTTCATCGAAGCATCAGTGCACGTTTTGCTGACCCTTAAAAATTGGCATGCTTCCCTGCTTCACGCTTCTGAAGAGGAAGAGTTTAATACAATAGGGTGGTCCAGTGATTTCTAGTGTCTAAAAGAGTGGAAGCGTGGAAAAAGAAATAATGATTTTAGGTCACTATAGTGACTACTCTGGCCATACGCGATCTGCCACATACCAGTTAGATCAACTCAAAGTCTAAAAAGAAATCTAAAAGTGTGGACATAACATCGAACCCTGTTATAACGTAGTTCAAAGGACAGAAAAATTTGCTCGTTATGTCGAGATGAATTAGTACACGATTGACATAGGTGGGGATTTGAAAATCATTCGTTATAACGAGGTTTGACTGTGCCATAATCTAGGCATTTGAGAGACGTGGGAATAGACATAATGGCAATGTAAATGCAGTGATTGTGGCTATTTGCCATAACAATTTCTCAAAGGGGTATTGAGCGTATGATGTGCGGCGTCGGCGTTGGAGGTTAATAAAAAAGAAATAAAGATAAGTCAGTTATTTTATCACACTTCACTCTCAACATGTTTTTTCCTTTTCCCAAAGAATTGCAACCACTGTTTGTGCACTTTGATGATGTAAGTACACTTTTGGTGAACCGCTTTGATGTTTTTGATGTTTGGCAAGAAACATCAATATCTGTTGATATGTCAAATACCTAGAAGCAAATATTTTCTGGTTTAAAAAGATAACAAAAGTCGTTTTGATTGGTTGTGGGATGTTTCTGACATTGACCGATCAAATCTAAAGATATAGAAGTTGGAAGAAATTTAATTAAAATTGTGATTATTCTTTTGTCAGAATTTGATTTTAATTTTGATGTTATTCTAATTTTATTTTCTAAAATATGGATTTAAGGATCAAGTGAATTAAACTGGTTTATTATTAAAAATGAGTACTTATTACAAACTATAGCTGCAATTTTATTTTTCTCATGAGCCATTTTCCTGTAAACAAAAGGAGTTTTTACAATTGTTTTTCAAATACAAGAATTTATCAAAAGTTTAGTAATTGGATTTTTTTAATGTTTGGAAAGTTTAAATATTATAAAATGTATATTGATTTAACAAATTTCATGGCACAAGAATTTTTGTGACATCAGTTTGAAATCTTAAGGCACCGATATAGTAAAGATTTGTAGCCATTATAAGATTACGTAGCATCATTATTGGTTTTCTTTTGAGGCAATCCTACACTCATAAGCTTACATCATATTTAAAAAAGGTTTTTCTAATAATTGAACATTCTAAATCTGTTTAGTTTTTAATTTTTCTTTCATTAGTTCTTGAGATACTGTGTTTGAAATACAGTACGGTATTCTAAAAAATGCATTTTTGCTACGTTTTAATTTTTTTCTCCTAATATAGTAATTGAATCTACAAAAACTTATGTGAAATTATAACTCAAATGGTGTTTTAAAGTGTCCTAAAACATTTTTTTTAAATATATTTTATGATATATAAACTTTTGTATCATAGAAGGTTAAAATATCATTTTGTGATATAGTAACCTAGTCCGGTTCACTTGGCCTTTAACTCAATTTTGGTTAATTTCTCATTCAAACCTATATCATCCCCTTTTGACGCCATGATTCATCATTAACTGGCTAATTTAGGTGTTATAACATTTTATGCGAATGAGTCTCATTAAGCTATCTCGTCGTTGAAACTGAGCTTTTGCGCGTTGGCGTTTGCTGGCAACTGACGCCCACATCTTGTTTACCCGGAATTGGGCTTATTTTATGGAGATTTAGAATGGGATAACTGAAATTCTTTTTCCCGTGCATAACAAGTTTTGGTGTTTGCAGCTTCGCCATTAAATATGACATTGTGTCTCATTTTTAATATCCGGTTCGGATATCACAGGAGGAATCTAGAATCTTGGGGATTTGCCCCCATTGTGATGTAAAATGGATAAAGGCTGGTGGAAATGATTAAAACCATTGTTTTGGAGGAAATTCACAGTTGAAGCCTTGTGTACGAAACAAGTTGGATTCTAGAATATTCTCAATTTTTTTTAATTTTTTTTTTTTTTAGTTGAACGAAAACTTTGGGTCTGTAAATTTCTAACGTTTAAATAAACTGGAGTTGTTAATCAATGGTCGAAGGAGAAATTAATTACTTTAAAATTTCTAACAATAGTTTCCAGTTAATGTGACTGGTTAGTCATGTAAGTCATTATTACAACAATGGCAGGTAAAAGGCTTAAAGTAGGAAAACAGCATCAACAGCGTTGTTTTTCTAA
Organism: Geophilus truncorum; assembly: GCA_034695745.1. Lineage (NCBI taxonomy): Eukaryota > Metazoa > Arthropoda > Chilopoda > Geophilomorpha > Geophilidae > Geophilus > Geophilus truncorum. The sequence goes on along the minus strand of JAQFZP010001208.1, from coordinate 9,604 downwards.
GGTCTTGGGGAGACGTTGCAATTGAGGGACTAGTTGACCAAGAGGCACTGACCTAGTGACCAGTGAGATAGGAGTAACATTTTTGCTGACCCATCTCATTGGTCTCTAGGGTCAGTGTCATCATCTTAAACTCGTCTGTGGTTGCGAGATCTCTCCTGAACGAATCCTATTTGTGATGCAGTTTTTGGCAACATTTTTTGCAGTTGGTAGCAGAGGTAATCTACTACTACTTCAGGTTTAACAAAACGGTGTCTTAAAATTGCATATTGCAAACTAAAATGGTTTCCTTCTTTTCAACAACAAAAGCAAATTAGTCTTTGTAAAGATGAATATAAAACACAACTCGATTCCCAGTAGAAATAATGCAAAACTTTATCATCTTCGTACCTCGTCGAGTTCCACTTCATCTATTCAAAGTCACAAAATTCTCAGAGATTAATTTACCTTTTTAATGATTAGAATGGAAACTCGAGGCTATGAATTGTAAAGAAAAGAAACTATGAAATTTAATAATCGTCTTGAGACGGAAACGAATTTATCGATTAGTCGAGTGTGTGCTCGAGTCGACGTTAATGTACGAGAAGTTTCGTTCGAAGTCAATCATTTTCCAGCCTTGTGTGTTGAATCGATTCTCATCTTCTTCTTTTCCTTTTTCTTTCTTTTCTCAAGTTATCGTATCCAATTCATCGGATCCAAAGCCATTGGGAGCGGTTACATCGCCTTGGACGACATTTCACTGAGTCCGGAATGCTTCGGAATTGGTAAAGATATTTCCCTTCGGTAGACTGATGGAAATTGGAAAATAGTTGTTATTTAGAGTGAATTGCACTAGTTTATTCTTATTTTATTTGCATTAATCAATAGAATTGTTTCTTTTTATTTTAGACATGAGCTTATAATAATAGATACTTTCAATAGGTGCATTCAAAAACTAAATTTTTTTATTTTATTTTTTATGGGCTGTTTTTGAGTTTAGTAAAATTGAATTATAAAACAAGAGCCTTAATTGAGACTCGTGCTGTTTTTGCGACCTACGCATTATTTGAGAAAATATGCAATTTATAAATAAAACATAAATTTTTGATTATTTTCAAGAACATTAAAAATAACAAATAAATATAGCTGTGGAGGTCCATTTGTGAGAAAGGATTATGTTTTACATGTTTAAAGCCAAAATAAGTGTTTTTACTAAGATTTGGTAAAATTAGTTAAATAAAATATTTTTGATTAAATTGATTTATTGCAATTTTTCTTAATTTTGTTCGTTTTGGTGCCAAATTGACATATACAATAACTGAGTCTCCCTCTTTTAATTTTGATAAAATTATTCAACAACAAATAATATTTGGATTTGTAATTTTTTTTATTTTTTTGTCACAATATTGTTATAATATTATGGATAGAATGTACGTTCCTTACTTTTTGAATGTTTTATAATTATACTATTGTTCATCTAAACCTTTTTTTTTCCTGTTTTTTTCCAGGAGTTAATTTGACTGATGAAGAAAAGCAAGGTAAGAAAACTAAACATATAACACATTTTATTTAAATTACAACTGAAATTGAAACAGAAACAAGGGGGGGGGGGGAAATTTTAGAAAAATCAATAACTCTAAAGCCCGGTACACAACGACGCAAATTCTTGTTCTTAAAATTGACTGGTTAAAGTGGGGTTCACACTTGTAAGAAAAAATTCAATTTTATTCTTTTTATTGCTTATAAGAAAAACTTCATCTCGTTTTTTAACCTCCGAGCCAACTTATCTCAAGAGTTTGTGGATAAAAGAATATACAAACTAATGAGATCACAAACTAACGGGTCATGAGTCATGAATAGAGCTCGGATTTATATGCATTAAAGATTCAGTTTTATGTTCATACAATATATATGCGATAGAAAATCGTTAAAATAAGCATTAAAAATATGCAAATAAATTTTATTCTTTATCATCTCGAATCAATAAAATTATTGCAATAGCAAATTAAAGCTTGTTGTCCATTTGCTTTTCCAATTTCTTAATTAAATTTACCGAATCGGAATCGTAACATTTTGTGCATTTTATGGCAAAATATCCGTTTTATGTCATATAATATTTTTTAAATGTTTTTATACATTCATCCGGGCTCTTGTCGTGAACCTTGACCTTGCATTGGTTGTTCAAACATGATTTTTTGTAGAAGTGTCTTTTATTCTATTTGAATAATGTCTGACGTCAAAAGACAGAGAAGTTAAAAGTGTCTAGACGTTTTACACGATTACAGTGATTTGGTGAGAAAAAAATACTTTCTTAGAACCGAGGTCGGGTTTGTTGGCGCTACCCCTTCAGCTTGAGTGGAGCGCCACGTGGCATCAATGGGAATTAATTTACACCGTTGCCATGGCAACTCGCACTGCAACAAGTTGTAAATCCCCAGTGTCTCGAGAACAGTCCACACTTGGTCGGTTGTGATGATTTAATTGGCGACCGTTTTCAATGGTTCGACAAAAGTATCACGGGTGGCCACCTGGTGGTGGCGTTGCGAATTACACGCGCCATTGGCCTTTTCTGTTGGAAGAAGAAAGAATTTTTTGAGTGGATGGTGAGTGGAGGTTTTCCACTTTGTACACTGAAGGTGGGATGAAGGAGAAGTAAGAGAGAGAGAGAGAGATGTGTATTAGATTTAATATTTAAGTGGTAGAAAAACAGAGTTGTGGAAATTGGATTACAGTTTTTGTTGAAATGTGACAGTTTAAATTGTGAAGTATAAGTTATTAAATTATAGAAATGTAAAGTATTTCAAGAAAAAAAAATTTTTTTTCACTGCAATTTAAACTTCAGTTGAAACTTAAAGATTTAAACTTAAAGAAGAAAATGTTAATCTTTGTTACAATTATTGAATAGGAATAGTTTGGTGTCTACAGTATTAAGATCAAATCTCACTATACAGTAGCTGCATTCACAAAGTCAATTACACTAGTTCATATGAAATAAACCTGTTTAAAACTATATTGTGGAAGTTAGTTTTAAACAAGTTTATTTCATATGAACAAGTCCAATTGACTTTGTGAATGCAGCTAGTGTAAATTCAAATGTCTAAAATTGGCTTCAAATATAATCGAGTAACTTCGTATAACGCTTATACAGCTGGGGAAACAAAAAACGTTACGTTATACAAGGGTTTACCCTATAACCGAGTACGTTATAAGAGGATTCCACTGTACTGTATTCTTCGTAATAATTCTGGTGCTTGATCTGTAAAATGTAGTTATTCTAACATCTTTATTTTTTAACAACACTTTTTAGAATGTCAACCCTGACGGCAATTTTCCCAATTCTTTGGTAACCATAGCAACTAAGCAAAGTTCTCCAAATAACAATCTTACAAAATTTGACAAATGTCACCGTCATTTACAGTGGATTTGAATCGAAAGTCTGATTGTCAAAGTTAAACAGACAAGTATTTTATGTGAAAAGTTCTTCAAAGGATTTCAGTTTTTCTCTTTTGGTTTTCAAAAAACTACAGTAAAAATGGCCTCAACTACAGTAAAAATGTCCAAAGCTCTTCAGCAATTGTAAAATATTTTATACATGAATGTAAATTGCTAAATTGCCAACGTTTGGTAGCAATATCCCATTAAGATCTGGAATATCATTAAAACATATTAGCTTTAAATTTTATTGAAGTTAATGTCAAGTTCACTATCTCATTATAAACAAACACAAATCCCTATGGTAATCTTTTTATTGAGAGGTTTATTATTAGCCTACATTGTATATGAATTTTGATGTTTTGGTCTTATCTCCACAGCAATGGAATTCTCATTACAATTAATTGGCTCTTAGTTTGTTTTTTTAAATTCATTACAATGAGGTATTTTGTCTAAAGTGGAAAACGTACCGGTACTTGATTTTAATAAAGAAATGTGCTATTTATTAATCTGTGGTAAGATTTTTTTCCCATGAAAGCAAACAAGTGCTTTTTTCAATCTTTTTTACACAAACAATTTCTTATTGAAATTTAATGATTTTCCGGAAGCAGGGCTTCTTGGCATTATATTTCCAATATTGTTGTATTTCCTGTCGAACAACATCGTTCGAAGATTCATGGTGACTAGTTTATCAGTGTCACATGTCTGTTCATGTAATGAAATGTCTTGGCTGTCTTTGAGGTATGTGGCACTACGAGATTCGATAATGCAACACGAATAAGAATTGTGACATCTACAGTAAATTCTTATTGTCTGAACTTTAAGCCTAAACTACGATAATTATTTCAGGAAATGCATTAAAGGTGTCAGACAAACTCAGATGTGATGAATGGTGGACTGTTGCACACGATAAAAATGGTGACTGTAGTGTTAAATCTGGACAGCAGAGACTGACATCTTGACATACTACAGTGGAACCCGATTATAACGTACTCGGTTATAGCGACATCCTTTGTTAAACCCTGTTATAACGTAACGTTTTATGTTTCAAAGTTACTCGTTTATAAAGTCAACTCGGTTATTATAACGTCATTTTCAAGAAACGTTATAAACGGGTTTCAGTTTATATGCATTTTTTTACAAATAAGCTGCAGATTGCAAATAGAGTTTGGGTTTCAATCAGTGCGCGGAGGGGGGGGTGTAAATTTTGTAAATAACCCGCTGGTTTTAATTACAGCATTAATTGAAAACTCAAAAGTGGAGGAGGAGAAATAATGCTTAAGGTTACCAGCAGCTATGGTACTCTTAAGAATTGTTGAGTATTTATCACATTATGGAATTCTTAGTATAAAAATTGTTGTTAAATAATATGTTTAATGTTTAAATTAATGAATGAAAATTTGGAAAATATTTTTTTTAAATAACCCGTTTTATAAAGAAGGCTTGAGTGGGAAGAAAAATAGTCCACGCAGGTGTGTTATTTGAGAAAATACGGTAATAATAACGATTGTATCTTATTTGTCCATCACTTTAACACATTCAAACAAAAAATCTGAAGTTTTGTAGAATCGTTCAGAATGTTGATTAATATATTCAGAAATTTTGATAAAAGTTATTAAAAATTGACTTGAATCTTTGTTTACCATAGAAACAAAGTTCTGGCTTTCAAAATATTGATACATTTTCTAATACCGTATTGTCAAGAAAAGATGTTAAGTGGTTCAAACTTTGCAGTCTTTTAAGGTGGATAGTCTAATATTTCCAATTCAGTACCAGTATTGGTGAAATGGACAATGTGGTGGTCAAGATATTGCAGTTTTATGTTATCTTTGAAACAAACAAAATGGCTTTAGCTCTTAGCATGGTTGATTTGCTTGGCTTCTCTTTAGGTCTCGAATTAATGGGGTTAGTAGGCGTAGCATTCAATATTATCGTATTTGTAAATTAAAATGGATTTCTTTTATGGACTGTTTTTGAGTGTAATTACAACTTGAGTTATAAGATGGAAATGTGAGTTCAACTTCATCGGTTGCTAAGCTTTAAAAAGATTCCAGTGTTTTCAGGCAAAATGAGGGTCGAGAGATCTCGCAATTGATTTGCAGTTATTAATTACGTTGTATGAAATAACGTGCTTAAAATACAATGTTAGCTAGTTGAAGCGGTGAAAAAATGGCGCCTAAGGTTACTGCTAAAATGAGAAATTATAAAACGAATTGTTCAAACGGAGGGGTAGGGTCCATTTTTATCTTAAGGCATAAAATTTATTTTAAAGACTGATGAGACAAACTTTTTGTTTTATTTTTGTGGAAAATAATTTTTAATTTGAAATTTTGTTGAAGATTTCAAATCATTTTAAAATTGTAAAATTTATTGAAAACATATTGTTGCATTTCATGTTTCAATGCATGTTTGTTCAATAAAATTTTAATATAAAAGTTTTTAAAATAATTTTATATAAAAAATAAAATTATATTCAAATCTGGCATTTATTTGTTTAAATTAAGTATTTAACTTGGGTTACTGCTGCACCCATGTTGCGTAGATCCTGTGACAAGTAAAAAATACTGACATGTAAACACATGTCACGATCTGATTTTTTCAAATTCGTCACGCTGGATTATTTTGCCCATGTAACTCTCCTATTGCCATTGGTTGCTGATTTATCAGTCATCCTGCACAAAATAGTCGTTTTCGGCTTATCTAGACTAGACGAAAAATGACAGAAAAGAATAAATAGAGTTGAACAATCTCCACCGACGTCTATTCTTGCTCAAAGGTCATTGAGTTGATGTGTCTTCACTCTGTTCTATTTAAGGGTATTTCGACTTGAAGGCTGTGTTGTATTTCTCATCACGTTCACCAGATGTTCGTGATCCGAAGAACTCGGTCTGCAAATGTCTGCTTTTGAACATGCAACTTGTACAAATGTGGGTGTACTAATATTATTAGTTAGTTGAGATATAAACTACTGCTAGGTTTTTTTTGTGTATTTTAGCTAAGTGAGTGACTTATTCTTAGAAAAATTAGGCTGACAAGAAAATTGACTTTGAAGGATTTTTTTCATTGTTTTGACTATGGTTAATGATCAAAAACATGTGATATTTTCTCAATTAGTTCATTCTAAAGTGAGGATTACACAAGACTCAGAGAAGATTTACATTATCATATTTAAATACAAAGTTGATGTATAAAGCTAAGATTTAACCTTATATGTGTGAACAATCTTTCAAATAATAAAGAAAGTTATTTTAAAAATCTTAAGACTTATTCTCATAGGACTAGGTCATAAAATTTTTGCCTTTAAATCTTTAAATTTTCTGAGAATTGTAATCAGAAAATATATTGGCTTACAATTTCAATACAATTTTCATTAAAAATAATTGAAATTTAAATTAGTTAGAATTCTCTTGAGAATGAAGCTTTAGTTATGTAACCTTACATAACCACCAGAAGCTCAAAAGCAATTGTTTGATTAGATGAATTCTTACTTTTGCTGACACATGTAGAGTTTAGGTATTGATTATTGATTTCTATAACTTGATTTACTGTATCCCAAGCAACAAGAATGAGTTAGATGTGAACAAATCTTGAATGAAGTAAATATTGTAGGTTGAAAGAAGGCTTTGTGGAAGTAAATGCGAAGTAAAAGTGAAAGGTCATAGCATTTTCCCAGGCATTGATTTTTGTGCTGCCTTAAAATCTTACACTCCCACTCAAAGAAGGAAACATATTATTCTCAAAACATATAATTTAAAATTATATACAAGTAGCTGAAGGTTATTTATGAACTTTACAATGCATTTTCAAAGTCAACAAATTTTCTTTGCTGAAACTTTATAATTTAAAGTAGGTGCGTTTAATTTCGTTAAGGTACACAAGGAAAACTTAACTTAGCTTAAGTAAAGGCAAATAAGTGTATAAGAAAAATCACTTAAGATTGAAATTAAGTGACTTATTTTTCTAAAACTGACTGTTACAAAGTGCAGATGATCTAGATTAAGTTATCCCTTATGATTAAGGCACTTAGGAAAAAGTCACTTAGCTTAAAGTGATGTCATTTCTGTTTTTCTAAGTCACTTAATGCAGTTAGTGCAGTTAAGGCAGTTAAGTGGCTTTGCCTTAAAGAAATTGAATGCACCTATTGTGATTGTTTATTTGGCACTCTGTGGAAACATAAGCAACAATCACAAACTATTATAAATACGGTACCATGACAAATAAAAATGACAGCAATCATCAAATCATTATGTCGGAAAAACTGAATCGAGTACTTTTGGCTTTCCTACTGCTACTAAAATTTTGAGGCATGCTGCAGATCAATGGGGCAAATTTTCGGAATGAAATATCGTCTGCATAACGTTACAGACTACCGTACGTAACATTTTTGTACAATTAAAATAACAAAATAAAGTAATCTTGCCAATATTTTGTTATTTTACAAGTCAATAACGAAATAATGGCTACATTACTGTACGTTATTTGTTTTTATAAAATTTGTGTCTAAAAGTGAAAAGAAGGCAGACTTCAAAATTCCAAATATTAAATAAATTCCAAATATTAAATAAATTCCAAATATTAAAATATGGATACTGTATTTTCTTTTTTCTAGTTGTGCGCGGGTTTCCATTACTGCGCGGGGATTAAACTAACTGGTAATTCGTAAAGCAGTATTTTGTCGCGGGTCTCCAATAATATGCGGGGGTAAAATTGATGGGGGAATAGTGCACGGGTGCACTAAAAGAGAAAATACGGTAATCATCAAAACATTATCGTGTTCAACAATAAACTTTGTGAGTTTTAAGTATAAAGTCGATTGTGAAGCTTATATCCAATTCGCACTTTCACATCCAATTGACATTAAAACGACATTCGATTGTTCAACATTTTTGCATTTTTGAAAAAGACTTGAAAAACTGATGTCAAATTATAACCTTGTTTATGTAAAAAAAAAAGAAGATATTTCAACAATATTTTAAAGTTTAAATGTGATTGTCCCACTTTGAGACATAAAAAAGATGTAAAGCTATAAAAAAGAATGGCATTAATCAGACTAATGTGTATACATTGGGCGTGTTATAGTTCTGTTTATAGGAGTGGACAATTTTGATTCCCCATTGGTTGAGATGTCACATGGGATTTTCTCCTTTGGTAGCGTAAACCGACTATTTTTTTCCTTACAATGAGACTTGTGTTGGCCAAGTTTTGAACGCAATACAATTTTTAAGAACATTGTGTATTAGGTATCTGAAATACAATATGATGTTTGTCCCCATTATTACAATACACATCTATTTCTCAATAACTCTAGTATCAAGTTACAAAGATATAAGTATTTTTGTCACAAAAGTTACAATATAACAGTTATCAAATAGCTTTGATTGAAATAGATTTCTAAATAAATTTATGTTTACATACAGTAGAGGAAACTGTTTATTGAACTAATTGCTTGGCATTTGATATTTCAAAGAAGAATTGCACTTTAAATGCACTAACCACATCAAGCTTTTACAAAATCTAGTTAAGCTTTTATTGAACTGATGCATTATTTGTGAAAATACATTATATGAAAAGCCAAACATCATTTATTGAAGATGATGCTATTAATACCCAAGCTTCACCAGTCACATTACATTTCACTCTTGTCATTTAGATTATAGATTTTGTGGTTAGCTCTTACTCTTAGCAACACCTAAGGTTGAAGAGCTGTTTACTAATTGCTGCAATTAGTTAAACTTAATTATGAGAGTTAAGCAACTATTCTGGAACCAAGAGAAAACTAGTTAGAACACAATAGGAAGAGATTTAATCCATTAATACATTAAGAATATTATAAACAACAACAACAACAACATAAAAAAAAAAACTCCCAAGTCAATACAGATACAAAATCGTTCTTATATTATTGCCTAAAGGTAGTGACATCTGTTGATAATAATTTGTAAAAGCAACTATTATGCGCATCTAAATGAATTCTTAACGAGGAAACTGAAAGTATTGTTGCATAGTAACGAAGATAATCTAACATTAGTTTTTTGTCATATTACTGAATTTTTCTCATTTACTCTTTTATTTAGTTAAAGGTCAAGTGAACTGAACTGGTTTATTGTTAAAAAGGAATAAACTTACTCTAAAGTTCAATTAATCATCGCCAAATAACGTTTTAATCTCCTAAATTTACGTAAAAACGATCGCGAAA
>JAQFZP010001207.1:0-21299 GCA_034695745.1 Geophilus truncorum | reverse complement strand
GTTCCACTGTATTTTTCACCGCTTCGATAAGAAGAGCAGCTGGGGCACAAGCAAATTCTCGTGCGTTAAATGAAACAGATCAAACTGAGCAGACGATAAGAAAATAAAGGAATTTACAAGTGCAGAGTGCAACATGAAATGTTTTACATTTAACAAATCATTTCTTTATTTCCCTCATTGTACATCATTTTTTGTGCATTGATATCTTGGGTATAGCCATTTTTTAGTATTTTCACCACGATCTTGTCGTTCAATGTTTCCAGTTCCACACGCTTTGGTACACACTCGTCATGATCTGTCACATGATCTACACTCTGTTTCTAAAAAGCAAACATTGAACACATCTTTTTAGTCCGCATTCGACAATGCAAACTTTACTCCGCTAGACGTCGCCTCTTCCACAACAGTCAATTTACCTTTTCAGTTTTCCACTCGCAACTTCATCATTCAAAAAACTTTTCAATTTATAATTTCACGCCTTATATTCAAATTAGCGCATTTTCTCCGTAAACAAATCTAATATTGAAAACGGCAATGCAATTCGCACACGTTAATCATGGCGATTTCTCCGCACGATTGCACGCTTCACTGAGCTTCCCTTTAATCTTATCCACTGGCAAACCGTGCAACCGAAATAACAAATTAATTGCGCTGTTTTTCCCCTCTCTCGTTTTTTTAATAATTCAAACCCGAATTAGTCATGCCGAAAAACAACCCGCGGCAATTTCTTCGTTTCGTTTCCTTTAGTTCGTAGGTAGATTTTTTTTTTTTTTTTTTTTTTTAAATTTAAAAACTCCAACTTGTTGGAGTGAATTTATAAATTAATAACAACTAAAGACAGAAACGCTCGTAACGTCAAATGCGACCGAGCGTTTCATGTTGATCTTAAAGAGAACGATAATTTGCTTCTACTTGTGTCAACTTTCAATCAAGAAAAAAAAAAGAAAATGATTTCTTTTTTCTTTTGTTTTTCGACGCGCCATTGTGCGGCGTGTCTAAGCTTTAAGTTGTTATCAACTTAAAGGCTCTGGTCCTGATGGAATGTAGATGTAATCAGTGGCAGCAAATCTTCTAATGATGCTTGAGCGATTATCACGAGATAAAGTCATTTCTCTCTTAATTATCCTCCCACGCAGCCATCTTGATCAGCTTTGTACTTGTGCAGCTTCCAATGCAGTCGCAGTCGAGCTTGTAGTTTGGTGTAAGGTGGTTACTTAAGGCCATCAATACTCACACGTAGAAATAAGGGTGTAAAGAAGGTGTAAATGAGTTCAAAACAATATTTTTTTTACAGTTTAAAGAGTTTTACAACCACAAAGTCTTAAAATATAAATTTACACCCTTTAGATATTTTTAGTCACTTTTCAGTGTAAATTTACACTTTATAAAAAGAACAGAAAAGGTGTACGTTTTTTTACAGACCTAAGAACAAGGTTCAATAACAATTTTTTTTCATTTTAAAGAAAGTTTTACAACCACAAATAGTCTTAAAATGTAAATTTACACCTTTTAGATATTTATAGTCACTTTTTAGTGTAAATTTACACATTGCACAAAGAACGGAAAAGTGTACACCTAGAAATAAGGATGTAAAGAGATGTGAAATTTACTCTTTAAAGGAAGATTTCATAGCTATGTGAATTACCAAGGATGTAAATTTATACTTTTTATTTTCAATTACGGTATATTTAGTAAAAAAAATAAAGACCGTTTGGAACTTCAAGGCATCAGTTTGAGTGTAAATTTACACTCTTTAATACAAATGACATAAATTAACTCCCTTGTTTCTTTGTGAAATCATAATATTTTTAGACTTAAAAATATAGTACTATTTACAGTTACATAACAGTAGGTGGGTTCGTAAATTATTTGCACTTGTATGTAAATCGCGTTAAAACTAGTCTAAAACACGATTTACACTTTTTTTTAGCCGCCATTTTTTCGACTCAAATCGAGAAAATGGCGGAAAAAAAGTGTAAATCGTGTTTTAGACTAGTTTTAACGCAATTTACACAAGTGCAAATAATTTATGAACTCACCTAGTGAATGAAAAACTTACAAATAAACTGTTCAAGAACTAGTTAGAACTCAAATAGGGTTTTAAAAAATCCAGTGAAGAAAAACATCCACAAACATTAAAACCATAAAAACATAAAATAAATGTAAAAGCATTAATAATCTAAGAGTGGCGGTATCTGTTGACAAAATTCATAACATAATAAAACCTTTAAACAACGGAAATGCAGGAAATTAAATTTAAAAAAAGGAGAAAAAACTTTTGTTATGATAATTAACTTATATAGCAAACATCTACAATAAAAAAATACAAACTGAATTTCTTAACGGAAAAAAAAAATTGATTTTTCCGTTATTTTTCGATACATCAAATCAGCTCAACTAATTACCCCTCGACCGCAGTCTATTTGCCACGAGACAAAAACAAACATTTGCCAAATTTGCACAATTTATCGAATTTGATTACAGCCATGCACGCGCATGAAAAACGTTTCGTAAATCCAATAAACGATGCTCAAGTCTGGAACAATCCAATGAGCAAAAAGCAGAAAGGAAAAAAAAGACGAATTCAAAGCACTTCAACTTTCTTTCCATCACCACCTTGGCCCAGGTGCAACCGCGAAAAGGTAGTTTCAGGTCGCAATCTGATTGGTTCTTCACCTAACAACCATTTTCAAGCCTTTATCTACAAAATCCTGCAATTGCTGGACGTTTGGTCACTCGTAGAGATCCCTTAAGATTGAATCGTAATTTGTTTTTTTTTTTGTTTTTTTTTTTTATTGTTATTACGTGACGTATTTTGGAATTTTCTGTCAACTGTTTTCCGAGCGTTAATGTTGGGAGTTGGCGCCAGAGGTCGTGGCTTGTAGTGACCTTAAGTAATTTAAACTATGCTAGTATTCAAGATGTTTATATGGCTTAAATGATTTGCTGGTGGTAATCTCAGTTAGAGATTAAGTAATGCTGGTTTATGGGCGAGTTAATTTTGATGTGAGAGCGTGTGTTAGTGTCGTAAAAATTGTTGATATGCATTTTTACAGTTGTGTTTAAGGTTTGAAATGAAGCATTAGTTTATTTTGTTCTCATGTGGTTCTGCTTTAAACTTGGATTTGGAAATTGAATTGTTTCAAGGGTTGAGATTTTATTTAAAAAATATAAAATGGAAATTTACACTCATAATTTTAGTTTTGAGTGAAAAAATCTGGTAGTTCCAGGCTGTAAATTTGTAATATTTATAGAATAAGTGTGTGAATTTATATATTTGCAAATAATTGAAATGTATAAATTTATACAACTGTTGATTTTTAGTGTAAATTTACACTTGTGAATATTTAATTTACACATAATATTAGTTTTGAGTGTAAAAATATTTTCTATTATGTAAATTTATACATGAAAGATGTAAATTTACACTTGCAATATTAATTTTAAGTGTAAAATTATTAGTGAATAGATTTAATTCATTTTAAGTGTAAAACTTTTAAACCTTTCAATTATATTCTAAATTCACAACTGTTTAAATTTACATTTAGTACATTGGTTTAAAGTGTAAAACTATTTACTATATTTTACATTTACACCTCTTTATGCATATAAAAGTGTAAAATTACATTTACAAAATTACCTTAAATTCTAAAACCCTAACAACTCAAGTGTAAACTTTAACATAAATAACATATTTGACTATAATTATATACACCTATTTCACGTACGGTACAAACATTTTTCTCTTATCTCTTAACGACTTCACTCAACTATATTTTCCTCATTAGAACCACAATTTCATACAATACACTTCATTTTACACACCACTAAAAGCAACAATTCATCTGGCAATGAGCACCGGAAACCAATTATCGAATTTGCATATTTCAACCATACTGCCACGCAAAGTGAATAAACCATTCGACCAGATTGCCAATGTACCATATATATATCCAAACAGATAGACATCTGCTATTTCCCTTATTGATAATTCACAATTCCCGTCAAATATCAAAAATAGGCCTAAATCCAACTCGATGCCTTTTAACTTTAACAACTTTTCCCCAAACTCCTTGACCTTATATTATATAGTCGGCATAAAAGAAGCGAAACAAATTCGACATTGTTTTGCGTGCGAGTTCATGCAAAGATTTACTACAGATGCTCGAGTAAAACGCTGGTGATACATCACGAGATGTGCGAGTGTCGACATTTCCATTTTGGCGAGTAACCGGCCAAAGTTTGCCTTGTCTTTGAATAATTTCTCTCTCAAGTGCTGCCAACGTCCGGAAAAATTAATGCGCGCGCTAACTAAATCAAAATCGTTCGTCTCGCGAGATCCCCTGTAATTTTCACTTGTCGCCCGTGTGTGTAAAACAAATCATTAGCGTCCACGTGTGACCTTTGATTCACGACTACGACTGGATAAATAAATCGCTCGCCTAATTAAGTTGAGACATGCTTAAACGTTCTACTTAGAGCGCATTCTGGTGAGAATGTTTAATGCTATATTGAAGCATTTTTTTGTATATTACAAAGCATGTAAAATAAGTTTAAAAAAAAATCACAGTGATCAATATTCAAGATAAAACAAAAGTAACTACGTTGTAGAAAATATTGAGATAAAATTGGTGTAAAATTATAGACTAATGTGAATGATTGTCAAAAGCGAGAACAATATCTACTAACATCGACTTTCTTCATCTCTTCTTTCAGTTTCGAAAACTTCGAAACGTAAAAATTGTTCTCATTCAGGTGAGGACGGTCGTGGAAAGCGACGTTTGGTGGGAGCAAGTGGAAGCGAGTGATGGATGACTAATTTATCTTAATGAACAGCTGTACATTTAACTTGTCTTTAAGAACGAATGGCTGGCTACCGTTTTCTTTGTCTGTCTAATGAAAGGCAGATTCCTCAAACGGTGAACGCTGCAATGGCGAGCCAATTTCACATGCCACGCTCAAATCGCACTACGGTGTGATTAACTCGGTCTCGGGATAGGTAGAGTAGAATAGGGTGTGTGCAACGGGAGTAAAAAATCGCCGAGTGAGATACAATTACAAGCGTTCGAGTGCAAACAAACATGGGGGAAAACGATGAGAGAAACAACATCGGGATTACAGATGTATACTTTTAAAAAACATGAATCAAACAAGTTGAAATTTTTTGGTTATAGAATGAAATTTTTTGATGAAATAAATCGAATCTCGTTATACGAGATAAGATAACGAATATAGACTTTACGTTAATTTTTTTTTTGAAGTGATTTTACAAATTATTTATTGTTAGGCTGCAAATTCATTGTATTACCATCCTTAAAATGAATCCTTTCACCAGTAGACATTTTCCATTTTATGGCCATCCAGAAACACTTATTACTGTTACCATTAAATAGATGTGAATGTGAAACAACATCGAAACAATGCATTACAACGATTATTTACGTTATAACGGGAATTTGAGTAAAGAAAACCTGTTACAACGAATGAATTTTCGGTTCCCTAAGCTCCGTTATAACTGATTTCGACTGTTATGTACATTTTATGCCGCAGTAGTTATTGTTTTTACCCATAGATGGCGCTTTACAAACCTAGCATTTATACTTTCGAGCAAGACAAAAGTCAGCACTTTTTGTTTATAGCAACTTTCTGAATTTAAACGGCTATATCTACTGTATGATGAGAATACATATGGTCTCATGACGTTGTTTATAGACAACTCAAACTTATTGCTATGCAGCACAGCCATTGCTACACTAAGACTAAACATACTTGTATCAGATGAGGGTTTGGCAGTTCAATTTTACAATTTATCACATTCGAAACGTATAAAGTCGGATAAATAACGATGAAATTAACGATTTTTATATATTATTGCAGCTGACAACGCACCCAGGGAATGCAACACTGACAGAACGTCCATTTCCCCTAATGTAGAAGCAGTTCTGGCCAAAGCGGTCACTGATGATCAACAGGAAGGATGTGTGGTGGACGTCAACCGTTCAGTACAACGACCGTGAGTTAAAAAAGAAAATTTTTTTTTATTATTATTGCACAATTTTTTTCTTTTTACTTGGTTTTATTTTATTTTCCCAAATCTATTATTGAGCAAATCCTCGCTTTGTCAGTCACATGCCATTTGTGTAGAAATAGAAGAGGGAAGAAAAAAAGGAGACAAGGGAGGGAAGAAAGAGAAAAGAAAAGAAACGGGTAAAGAAAGGGATTTGCAAAGAAAAGGAAAGAGATATTAAAAAAAAAGGAGTAAAAAGCAAGAGAGCGAGAGAATAATAATAATCCACTTGGCAAAACATGGCACGAGTTTGACGGGAGGGAGACGTGGGGAGTGGTGAGCGAGTTTTGTGCTGATTTGTGTTGTGTGTGTATTGGAAAACGTAAAGTTGTCCGATAATTCGGCGAGTAGTTTCTGGCAGCGATTCAAGATGGTGTTGGCGAGGCCGAGGCGCGCTTTGATTTACAGCGCGGCCTGGCGAGAAGTTTTGAATTGAGTGCGCGGCGTTTTGGTTCACTGGCCTTTTATTATCAAGTAGCTTGACTTAGTGGACGTCGAGTCGAGTCAGGGATGTGGATGTGGATGTGGCTGATGCGCGCGCAAATCCGGGCTATTCTTTATTTCACGTGAAAAATATTTTGCATCTCCGGTTCTGATTTCCCGCTTTCTCCGACTTCGATGCGCTCGAATTCGGCTTCTTGTTGTTGGACTGACATGTCACATCTGGTCTGGTGGCCGCAATTCGAATCTGGAATTTTTTTTTTTTTTTTGGAGTTTTTGATGAATTATTTGCAAACTGGTGTTGACATTGTGAACTAAAGTGGGTTAAAAATGTTTTGTTTGGTTCAAAATTTTGTCACTAGCGGGGTTTTTAAGGTTAAATTAATAATTACACTTGAAACTTTACATTTTTATTAGTTTTTGTGTTCTAGTTGGATTGATGTGCTACATATGTGAGGAAATTCAAAAATTCAAGTTTTTAGAGATTTTGCTACTATATTTTTATTACAATTTTGTGTTGAAATTCTAAACTAAAGTGATACGAAAATGTATTATTTAGTTCTTAGTTTTTATGTTCGTGTTGTTGTCGGACTGTAAAGCGACACCTGGTGGTGGAAACTAAAAACAAAGATATTTAGATATATTTCTGATGAATATTTGCTATCTTGTGTTGAAATTGGAAAGTAAAATGTTTATTTTTATTCTGTTAGATAAAAAAAATATTTTTATTATCAAATTACGCCACTAGGGGGCAAAGCAGTTTAGTTAATGGGATTTTTTTTTTTAGCAAAATTAATACATAAAACACAATCAAAATTTAACTAGATTTTTTTTTTATTACAGTCTATTCATTTAAACCTAATTCCTGGTTATTAGATAAATATTATTTCTACATTATTTTCCTGGGTTGTTTGGGAAATGAAAAAATAATCATCTTTGTGCTTCAATAAATTTATAGCTAATGCCCACGATGGAAATAATGTGGAGACAATGTGCTGCATTTAATGAGTTGCTCATATTAGCTTTTGTGGTGCGGAATAGAATTTTTACAATACAATTTCTACCTGAAGCATTGGACTGAGCAAAGGAATAAACTGAATATAGCAAAGTATTAAAAACGTTTTTTCTAAAAACACAGGAGAAAACGGGGAAATACTAAATAGAGGATTTAGGCTGAGATTTATGTTGCTTTCTGCTAACTGCTTTTAAAAGAGAGAAAATGGAGTAGTGATTTGGTTGAATTTTTTCGTATAATTAGAGCGAGTCTACTCTATGCTAAAACACCAGAATAGCATCGACGAGGGAATTTTGTTATTTTCCTAAACTTGCCAACGACCATTTTTAAAGATGGTGGAGTCACACTTGTTAGGATTTTATTTTTTTTTCACATATTTTGCAAAATGTTTTTTTTTTTTGATACGGATTATTTATGTCTGGCCGAAAGTCTATAATATAAGCATGGGAAGAATCGGACAAACTTAATATTCATTTGCTGTCGGCGAGATTTGTGAAGATTTTTGGTAAGATTTACTAAGATTTATAAAGATTTGTAAAGATTTATGGAGATTTGTTGGGTTTTATGAGATTTTTTGCAAAAGATTTGAAATTTGCAATGATTTATGACACCTTACGCAATAGATTTACCGTAGTTGTGATTTTTTGACAAAAGATTTGAGATTTGTAAAGATCGTCTGAGATTCACAAGATTTTTAGAGATATTTATGCAGAAATTTTTCGAAAAAATTCGAGCAAAAAAACTTAATAAAATAATTCGACCAGACTTAAATGATCGATAACAAAAACCCTATTTTTCACTTTACACGTTCGCAAAACCAAAAATCGTGAATCATCAGGTGAAATTCACAGATTTCCTGGCGCATTTCACGTTTTTTTCTAGACGAAAATTGCTCATTTAAACGCCACACATCTAGTCTTTTTGCCTATTTTTATTTCTTGTCGCCTCAATTTGAAGTGTTTCACAGCCGATGGAGATTTGCCAAACGCTTCACTTGTTTGCATTCTCATACAACGAGACTCAGGACACATTTGCAACCTACTGATGATGATGATGTTCATCGTCATCCATTTACTTTACGCATTTCATCTCCTGGGAGTTTTATTTACTCGTCAGATAAAGAACACCGGATCAAGTCGAGTGTAGTTTCTTTTCACTCGCATTGAACTTGGCGTTCGGAATCGAGTTAAATAAACAAACATGTTTTTAGCCGAGCAATTTTCAAAAGAAGAATTTAATTTTTATTTTTTAATAACCTCGACAAGGAGTTGGGAAGTTTGAAGTTCGTCGCCGTGAGCGGGAGAAGTGAGTTTAGCGTGATGATTAATTAAATTTGTAGCATTTTCTCACGTTTCGCCGTTTGGTGTCGCTGCAGTGATGAATGAAATGTCGTATTAAACTGATGGTGGGTCGTGTTTTTATTAAATAAATGTTGAAGATTTGGTGAGCAATGGAATTGTGCCCGAATACAAATGGATAATTTATGGTATTAAACTCGGGGAGTAAGTGTCTGTCGAAAAGTTAAATTTGTATTTCAGGATGGTAGAGGAAATTGAATTAATTTTTTTCTCCCTTCTTTGAAATTAATTTCCTTCTTTTGAATGTATTTTTAATTTTTAATTTTTATTTTGAAAGTATAGAATGTTTAGTTCTAAATTTCACCATCAGTTGCACTTGTGGGAGAGAAAGAAATGAACTAAAGAGGCTACTATATAGTCTTACCAAAGTTGAGGACCAAAGTTGGTTGTATAATGCTGTCGACGAGATTCATAGATTTTTGTAAAAGATTTGCAAAGCCTTTTAGTGATTTATGAAATTCATAAAGATTTGCAAAGATTACTTGAGATTTAGAAAGATAAGAGATTTTTTTAAATGATTTTTTAGAGATTTTTGGAAATTTTTTGCCGATAGATTTGAGATTTATAAAGATTTGTAGAAATTTTTTTGACCCGTCGACGAGATTTTCGAGAATGTCCGACTCTTTGGTTTTTGCAACTTCGACCTTCGCTGTGATTGGTTGATTTGTCAAGTGGCGAAACCACAGAGCCATAGGCAAAACCTTATATACGTCATTTTTCAACCTTGGGTCATATACGCTACTTTACAGAAGATAACACCACAATTAATGAAATGCGTAATAAAAAGAAAGCACGTCTGAAATTCTTGGTTTTAAATTTTACCACCCGTCTCACCTTGTATGGAGAAATAAATGGCTTAATGTCGTCAGCGACTACTGTGTCTATATGTTCGATAGTTGATCGAGTGAACGACCAATCGCAGTGTTGTGTGACATTACACGTGGAAACTCGCGTGTGCAACATCACACATGACAAACGCTTATAGATCGTGTGTGATAACTCATAATACATGTTTTATGGATAGTTGCATCGCCGCACATTTATCACAACACATCTGCAGAATTCTTGGTGAAAATGACACGCGAACAGGAAATTTCACTTTCGCTCATCGACAATAGTCGAAAATACTCACACGGATACATTTACCTTATCATCGTAGCATCGAGTTGAATGAATTTTGATGAACTCGTGATGATTTAATTACGCTTTACAGTTATAAATAACAATGCATTGTAGAAAGTTATTTAAAACAAAATCTTTGTATGAAACAGTGACTCTCTTTTTCATCTCCATCTAGCTTCTCTGTGGTGCACTTTACTTAAATTGCTGCGTTCACTTTCACCTACTTCAAGCAAATCTTATTTTTACATTTTACTGTATATACAAAATATGAAAAAGATTTTTTTTTTTTGTGAGGGAGTGGATATATGTACAGTCGTACGATGCAAAATGGAAGCAAAGGACTCCCTATAGTGCTGTTTAGTGGGCACAAAGTGTATTTAATTTATTGATTTCCCAAGCAGTGCATTCGGAGCATGCGAATGGAGTGTTTTAATGGCTACAATGTTTACAGTCCCGAGAAGCTTTTTTTTTTCTCTCTCTTCCCTCTTTCTCTTTGTTTCAACCGTAGATAGATCTGAATTTTCTACTTTGATTGGAGACAGGACGAATGCAGCTGCTGCCACAATCCCTTGCGCTCAATTTGTTTTCTTTCACTCCTCCCATTGCGAAAGAAAAAAACGAAATAATAATTGGCTGTAAATTTCTACGCGTATATGATGACACAAATCTCCTTTTATATCATTTGTGTGAATTTTTTTTTAAAGTTGCAATATTTTATTTAGTTTTTTTTTTAATAAATTTTAGTTTTTACTGCGTGGTCATGCGCAGTATCGACAAACATCAATTTGGATACTTAATTTACTTCTACAAATAGTAAAAGTAACAAGTCAAAACTAAGAGTAAACTCGAACACAAGAAAGTTATAAAATCGCCATTTAAATAATGTGGCAGTATCGTGAACTACGACTCCGTGACTTTGAGTCGTAAACTTCTCCCAGACTGAATTATTTCTTCGCGACTTAATTATTTCGTTCGAATTTTTACTTTTGTCTGATTGTGGAGCAAATTAAAAGACAAGTGCACAGTTGCAGCTGCTTTAACCGAATAATTTGTTGTATACGCTTTAATTTGTTTCGCTGCACCATAAACCCAACTCTCCTCCTTTCACCCATTTCTCAGTGATAAAAAAGGAAGAAAACCACATTAATTTATCATCTAATTAATAAACAAGAGATCGTCTGCAACATTTGCTTGTTTTATTTTTCTCTTTCGAATGTTTAAGTTAGTGATTAGTGCGGTCGGTTTAATTTAGTGTCAATAAGGCAAATGGCGGATAATCCTTTTGTTGCATGCTAATGTCTGCCGTTGTTTTCCGGTTCTCGTCTCCTCGTGTGCTTAAAGGATTAAGTAAATAAGTTGCACCGTTGCCTTTTCACTCGTGATCCCGTCGCCCGTTTTTTAAACAGTCTTTTCTTTTGTTTTGCAGTGACGTTCATGTCATTTACGTTCACGACGTTGGCGCTCGAATCCAAGAAGAGCAGAGTTCATCAACGACCACCGCGAGTACAAATGATGGTCATAAGACGGTGGTGAACTTGGAAGTTCGTTCTAGGAGCATGAAAGCGGTCGAGAAGAATCTGGTATTGTTCTTGAAAGCGAGGCAGCCTGTTGTCTGGGTAATTCGCTCGGATGATGTGCAAGGAGTCCTCAAAATTGTGGTAAGTAGCGTTGCGACGGACAACTCTGTGAATTTTGCTATTTAATTATTTCAAGTAGCGGCAACTAGGCACTCTTCATTTTTTTTTTTTTTAATTAATTTTCTTTTAAGAAGACATAAAATATTTTTAAAGGGAAAAGGAATGTATTTGTACTTTTTGTTAGCGAAAAGCTAAGCTTATCTATAGTGTTATTGAATATGAAAGGGGTATTTTTCTGTTTAATTATTTTATTACAGTCGAACCCCGTATATAACGAAGGCATTTAAAAAATCCAGTTTTTGCCTTTATTTTCTTGGTTTTAAATTTTGATATAGAGAACTCCGTTATAACAAACGTATTTTTTCGAGATTTTCATAACCGGAAGTTCATTATAACGAAATTTTGCTGAAAATAGCCATCACGTCATGTAATGAACGTTGTATTAAATTATAAATTACGTATTAAATTAAACGTTAACACGATGTTCAATGGCATTCAAATCAGATCGAGAGCAACCGTTACGTACAACAAATAATTTCGTAGAAAACTCTATGTAACTAGCAATTTCGTTATAACGCGGATCTGATACAATGAAAACTCATTACACTGAACGAATTTTTCAGTCATGTGCGTTTCGTTGTAACTGAGTTCGACTGTAAATAAAAATATCTCGAAATTCAAGCGTCTCACAGAGGCTTTTTACGATCGGTAGATAGCAGCACTGAGCTGGAGCTGAAAAAATTTTTACACTTGAAAAACCTTTTGCCATCCACAAGTTTGCTAAACATTGGTTTCATAACTGCTTAGGAAAATAGCTGCCCCTTGTAGCATGATGAATTACCTGCAATGCTCCCATTAAAATCAACAGATGCATTGCAGGTAATTTATGCTACAAGGGGCAGAAATTCCAGAATGCAATTTCCTGATTTCAGATAGCTAAAGACTTTTTGCTATAATTTAATGAACCAAAAAAATTATTTTACTGTTTATGATGAGTCCATTCACTTTTAACAATAAATCACTAGGGTTAACTTTACCTTTAAACACTTTTTTTTTAATTTGAAATTTTAATATTTTTCACAGACCGAAGACCCAGTAGAACGTCTCCACGTCTCGCCCTCGCACCTAATCCACGTGAAAACGGAGGAACTTCCCGACACTCCCGAAGACCTACTCTTCTATGCTGATAACAAATATGGACCTCTTCGTTCGTACTTGGAAGTGAAAAAAGCAAACAAATTTCAAATATTTTTGAACGACGACGGTATGATTACTATTCTTATAATTTCACAACTTCACTCTCCCATCCCAAATCCCAAAAACATAAATTCCCACGATGACAATATCTCTCGCTGAAAATGTAATTTACTTTTTTGCCGTTTTCCAGATATATCTGTCAACAGCACTCCCGCAGAACCCAAACTGCCCCGGCAAATCTTGTGGCCACCCGCTGGTCCGGCGACCACACCACCGAGCGTTCCGAGTTCGAAAGATTTTCTCAAAGCGCAGCTTGGTTCCATTCGTTCTTCAAAAGCAACAGGGGTCCAGGTGCTCATGAAGTCTCACGGACGGATCAGTCCTGAAGGTAGACATAGAAGAGGCTTTGTTTGATCTTACCGAAAAATACACAAAAACCCCTTTTTTTTTTTTTAGATTTGATTCGGATGCCCAACGTCCTCCTGATGGAGGCCATGCAAGTCGAGTGCTTTCCACAGTATATGAGAGTATCATTCCCGCGACTCATGCTCGAAAGACTTGGGATTCACGGGAATGACATGAGTTTGAACAGCCCTGCGTGTAGGGTTTCTTCCAATGAAAGCCATTTGGTGTTGAGCACTTATTTTAAAGGATGCGGGACGGAAACGGAACGTGTAGATGAGAGGGTTATTTATAAAAACGCGGTAATTTTAAATTTTAATCCTAAAAATTTTAAATTTTAGTCATAAAAATTGAAATTTTGAATTTTAAGCCTAAGATTTTTTTTTATTTTTAAATTTTATCTCCTTAAAAATTTTGAATTTTGAATATTAACCTCCTAAAAATATTGAATTTTAACCCTAAAATTTTTATTTTTTATTTATTTATTTATTATTTATTTATTTTTATTTTTTTTAACAGGTGAATTTTCACTTTATCACCAAAAAAATCGCTTCCGGTTCTCCAATAACCATGTTTAAAGAGTCAGATCTACTGGTAGACGACGAAGACCACAATCTCGAAAACGGGTCAGGGATCGATCAAGACACTTGGAAGAAAAAGGAAGAAAGTGACGACCAGGATGAAAAAGACGCATCTCAGAATTACCTCAAGCCCAAAACCCTGGAATTTCGATGCGAATACCTAGGAATGCCGGTCACCGACGAAGAAATCGACCAACCCTTTAACGTGACCAGTCCCCATTGGCAGATCTACGGACTCGACTTGTACCGGGACCGCGAATACAAAACGCCGCTGAAACCCACTGATTATCCCGCCACCGTATTCGCCAACGATCGTATCTTCGTGGAAAGCCGCATCGATGCCGGACCGAATCTCAGAGTCGTCACCGAGGACTGTTGGTTGTCGGGAACACCCAACGTGACCGACGAACAGAGGGTCGCTCTTATTAAACAAACGTGTCCAAACGATCTCAGTGTGGAGCTGGAACGAGCCGGGAAACCGTTGATTGCGCTCAGACAGAGCGACGGTGCCAAAGGACCAACTGTTCCGACGTTGCGCCAGTCGAATCGGTTCAATTTTCAAGTAAACACACAGCTCGAACAGGTCTATCTTCACTGTTTACTCGGTGTTTGCTCTGTTAATCCGAGACATTCGACCGGAAATGTCAAACAGGTAAATTGTTTTACAAATTTAATGAATACTTTGCGATTTTATAATATCGATTTTTTATGGTTGATAATCTTGATGACGTTATTTGACCAGACTTAAATAATCGATATTAGAATATTACATTTTGATTTTTTCGTCACAGTCACAGCGAAACAAATAATTACAAACTGTCTTATTTTTAATTACAATTTTTTTTTATTTTTTTATTTTTTTTAGTGCATTGATGTTGAAGATTACTGCTTGAATAAAAGTTTTCGCGCTTTCCTGGAGCAGTCAGTGGGTACACATCACGAAGTTCTCTCTCGAGGACCGATCAGGGTGATTCCGAGACCGAATTTGGATTCTTCGTTGGCCCCGTTTTTGAATCGGGATAAGAAACCAGACAAGGAGAGCGAGTATTCGTCGGTGGATAGGATTAACGAGAAGATCGTAATCCAGGAACCGCAGATTATCATGCTGGGATTGTCTACGGAGATGGTGGTTATGATTGCCATCGTTAGTTTTCTGATCGGAATCATCTTCACGGCTGTTTTGTGGTTCATTCACACGAAAACTGGTAAATATATCAAGTTTAATTTTGAAATTTATTGAATACTTAAGATTTTCCGTTTTGCGATGATGAAAAAAGCAAAACGAAATTTTTAGATTCTATAGTAAGAGTAAAAACCGGATTTAAATCGATATAAAATATTTTATTTTGAATTTTTCTTCATGGCGAAATAAATAATGACAAATTATTTAATTTTTAATTATTTTCCAATCACAAAATGTTAATTTTTTATTTTATCTTATTCTTTTACCCTAGATCCAATGAGAAACGGCCGAACTCGAACCGCAACGACGCATCACTCAGGTTACGATTTGTCGGCGCACAGCGGGAGTTCGACTCCCAGTTCTCAGGTGCCAATGACGACTTAAAACATATTTGACTTCCGCCATCACCCACGAACGACATGAACGAATTTTTATGGTACACAGCATCATATCAACGCGGTTTTTATTATTTCCCGTCTTCGAATCCACAACGAACGTGAAAAATGTGCCATAATAACGTACCGTAATCGAAAAAAAACAACAACAACAACAAAATAAACTGCGCTGTTCTTTTAATTTACAAAAAGGATTCAATATATCAAGAGACGATCGAATCGCTTGATGGGTGATGGCGGCATCGAGAGGTTGCTCATCTGAAATTTCCGTTTTAATTTGTCATCATTCCGTAAGGCAGGAATTTATCCATTTTATTCTGTTTTACACAACACAGACTCGAATTTTGTTTTCAAGAACTCGATTTTGAATTTTTTTTAAATAGAGTTTCTTGGTAATTCTCAGGTATTTTTTCATCATATTATTATTAATTGGTCTTCGACATTTCATTTTTTTTTTTTTTTTTTTTTTAAATTTTATATTTAAATTTAAATTTCAAAACCAAATGTCATCACGATTGGATGTTTAAAAAAAAAATAAGAAAAAAAATTAACTCCATCCACAGAAAAGAAAAAAAAAATTGTTTCGATCGGACAAAATCAAATTTCAGAAACATTTTTTTTTTTTTAATTAATTTTTACGACCAATCAGATCATCGACATTTGGGTATTGGTATTTTACAACTCACAACTTCCCTTTAAATTGCATAACCGGAAACGAAAGTACAAAACACTTAATTCTTAATTTTTTTATTAAGAAACAAATATTTTCCGACTCCTTCTTCAAGTCTATCCATCCTGTCTACCAAAAAAAGAAAAGAAAGAAAATTTTTTTTCCTTATTGTGGCTAAAACTGTATGCACTTACATGCTGTACCTGCAAATCAAAGTCAAGTCATTTCACAAATACAAAGCAAAAATAACTGACCTTTGAAAACAAAAACGTAAAAAGTGCTTCATTTGCTGAATGTTGGTGATAAATTTTTTTAAAATATTGCTTGTGAAATGTATACAAAAAAGAAAAACACCACAAATGAAGACATCACTGAAAAGAATTTATTTTTTTTCTCTCGTTTGTCAGAAATAGAAAAATAACGTGTAGTTGTAATATCATGCATCTTTCATTTCGGACTTTCTTCATTTTTCATCGTCACTTAAACCAAATCTTTGCCCAAAAACAACTTAAGTATACGTAAAAAACTTCAAACTTGGCATCATAGTACTGCTAGTTGTTTACTTTTATCACTTTTTACTTTCGAAGTTTGTGATGTTTGGAATGGTCGATTACAATTGATTATTTTATGTTGGAGAACAGTGTTGAAATAGGTTATAAACATAAACGGTGAATTGAAAAAAAGTACAAATTTTAATTTAAAAAAAATATAAATAAATAAATAAAACGGATTTTCTCAAATAGCGCCCCTATTTACAAAATTTATTTTTATCAAATTTTTCCATGTTTAAAGGTGTTGAATATTGATTTTATCATTATTATTACTAAAAACAATGTTACATTTAACTGTATGTAGTCAAAAACGTGTGTTTTGAACGTTTTTAACTAATTTGGAGATGCGTTAATTGAGACTTTATTTGCAACCCAAGCGTTATTTGAGAAAATACAATATTTTATTAAAAAAAAAATTATTTATGACGTCATTCACTGTGGAAATTTTCAATTGGCAAATTTTTTTGATAACACTATTTCAATACTGTTTTTATTATATGTGTATATATTATTTTCTAGTTCATTGATTTCAAAGTTCCTACTATTTTTTTCAAACTTTTTTTTGTAAAAAAAAAATTTGGTGTAAATTTATGCCCTTTGTGATTTTGGTTGTGATCAAAATCAAAGATTGACATCAATCTTTCAAAAAAAAAATTAAAATTAAAAAGCCATAATAATAATAATGATAATTTTAATTGTACATATAAGGGCACTTAACTTTTTTTGATACTGCTTTTAGGGTTAAAAATTAGATTCAACAATATTATGTTTTCTTTTCGAAAGCGTACCTCAAAAACCTTTTAGGTTTGTTTTTTCCCAGGGAAATACTTGTATGTTTCAGGAATAAGTTGTTTTTACTTTGTCAGGTAATGAATCGTTGTTTACACTTGATTAGGGTAATAAATCCACACAGGGTGGCGCAAGTGGTGATTTAGTTTGATTTATATGCGAAATTGCCTGGTGCAAAACATTGATCAGTTTCTTGTTTATCTTTGAACCAAAGAACCCAGAAAACAACAACGTGGTAATTAGATGAATTTTATCTACCTCTTTTTATTTTATTATTAATTATTTTAATATTAATGCTCAATTGTTTGCATTGAATTTTATGGAAATTGCGTGTTGTAGTTGCATATTTTGCTTCATATGTCTTCTTCTACCCAGATTTTATTTATTCAAGTGGTGTTATAGAGTTTGTTATGCACAAATACCTCACGTGAATCTATTTTTTTAACCCTAAAATAAGCAGTAGCGTTTTATTTTAATTTTTTGGTTATTTTTTTTTAATGTGGTAGTTTGAAGGTGGACAAGCAGTTAATTTATTGATGGAGCGATTCAGAGAGAATTCTTAAGAAAATTAAAAAAAAAATGGGGGGGGGGGGAATTTGTTAAATTTTAAATTTTGATGTTATTTTATGAGTTTTTAGAGATTAAAATTGATAATTATCACAAAAATTCTTTAAATTTTACATTTTGAGCGAATTTCATGAAAATTTAGTGTTAAAAACGGAAATGACGTTCCAATTTTTACTTTTAATCAGAATTTTAAATAGTTAATGCAAATTGATTATTAAAAAATTTAAAGTGATAAAAATTCAATACCGTAATTTTCAAAATTTAAGCCAATTTCACGAATATTTTTTCTAAAAATTAAAAATGACGTCACAATTTGTACTTCTGAATCTTTTTATTAGATTAATTAATCAACTGATAAAACAATTTAATGCAAATTCATTAAATAATATGATAAATTTATTAAATTCCTAATTTAAGTTAATTTCATGAATATTTAGTATTAAAAGCTGAAAATAACGTCACAATTTTTACTTCTGAATCCTTTTATTAAATTAATTAATCAACTGATATTAAAACAATTTAATTCAAATTCATTACGGTAAATGATATGCCAAATTTATTAAATTCCAAATTTTAAGCATATATATATATATTTTCCCTCAAAATTAAAACTGACGTTACAATATATACTCCTGACTCGCTTTATCTAATAATTATTTAAACATTCCATTTTTTTTCTTTAAATTTTAAATTTTTAATAATACCCGTACTGCTTGGAGTAGTTTGACATTACGGCTTGATACATGTGATATGATTTTATTTTACTCTTATTATATAACATTGCACCTAGTTTAGTCCCGTAGCTTAATTTGTCAATTTTATTCAGTTTTATCAAACAAATACTTAAAAATCCGATAATTTGACAGCAGTTACAACGCCAGGTATTGAGATGTCCATTTTTTCTGGGATGATTATATAACATAGTGTTAATAATGTACAAGTTTTCTTTTTTCTATAACTTAAACCGATACAAATAACAAGCCTATATATTAAGATCAAATTTGAACGCTATATTAATAATGTTATTTTTCTACGAGGAAATTACGTCATAAAAAAAAAAACATTTTAAAAAATAATACAATTTTCATCTGTATAAATTAATCAATCTTAATCATGGTGTTTGTAATTTTCAATTAAACGGATAACCATATAAAATATATATATATATATATACATAAATATATAACTTACTAAATATTGATGATGCTTCCATTTGTAATGTGGAGCTTCGTGTGGGCTTAGTTTTTAACTCTTGTCAGTGTTCATAGAGGTCGTCGTAGAATGTGTTGATTTTGTGCCATTTTTGCTGATGTTAAAAAGTGTCATTTTTGATTAATTAGATGTATGCAATGCATGACACTGGAAATGGAAATTTCGTGTTTGATTTCAAGGCAATAACAAGTCTTGCCTATGCAACAATGAAGGTATATTATTACGAAATGTTCTTGTGTCATGATTGTGTCGATTTAAAAGTGTTGTCGTGTTTTTTTTGGGTATTTTTATTGACAGATATCATCAATTTATATGTGCTGCTGCTTGCTAATGTAATGCTGATAAATTGACAAAATGTACCTGTAAAATGGGGGATGATTTTTTGAAAAAAAAAATGGCAGCAAATTTTTATATACCCATTTTTCCAAAATGAAAATCGAGGCGTTTGAGTAAGGTGTGGATTTTTTTAAAATTATTTTTGAAATTTTTTTTTATTTTTTAATTTTATGAAGGCGAAATGAAGGAAAAAGTTGTGTTTTATTGCGTCGGTTGTGTCATGAGTTTGCAGTAATTTTTCTTGAGCATAATCAAAATAATGTTGGAAAGATGTGTGCGGTGTTTGTTGAGTTTAAAATCAGTGATGTTTGTTTTTTGAGATTAAATGCCTCGATGTTCGTTTTGTAAATGTTGGTTTACTTTTATAGTTCCTATCATATGCTTAATGTAGCAATACGTTTAAGATAAAGTTAGATTTAATGGAAAAAGGAGAAAAATTTTTCTTGTATATATTATTACTATTATTATTATTATTATTAATTATTATTATTAATTATTATTATTGATTATTATTATTGCGTAACTTGTAATCTTTTTCTTATTATTAATTAATTAATTAGTATTTTATCATTATTTTTTTATAAGTTTAGTCATTGGAGGAGTGTGAATTTTTTTTCTTTTATTTTGAAAAACTTTGAAAAATTGTGAAAAAGTAAAAAAAAAAAAAAAAATAAGAAAAGAGGAAAATATGCAACTTTTATTGTGTAATTTTTGCGGGTGTTTACTTTATCATGCCATCATCTTTGTACCTGGAAAAATTCCATCTTTGAACCATTTGAAAGAAGAAAAATTAATTTAAAAAAAATTGTACAGTAAGTAAACATTCCTCTTTTGATTTATCTCTTATCAGGTTTAAAAGACGTTTCTGTAATTAAAATATGCATCCATTGTAACGTTTTTAACGATTAATAAATGGTTATTTTGCAAACTTCATATATGAATTCAAGTTATTTCGATGACATGTTTGTATTATTTTCATACAGTAGATTTTGAAATGCTATCGTAAATAAATAGCTGCCATGTATTGAAAAAAACTTCAAATTGAAAACTTGTAAAATAAGTTTAAAAACTAAATATTTAGAGTTAGTGGAATCACTTTTATATAAAACTTGGGTATTAAATTATGCTGGAATTTCACGGAAAAAAAAAATCATCAGCTCAGAAAAAGGCCGAAAGTTTCTGTCTCCGGGTCGGGTTGACTCGATCGGAGAGTTGGCAATCCTGCGTAGAGTCGTTTTTCGCTATTTATACACCAAATTTATGTCTCTTTGATTTTAATGTGTCTTCTCGATTTTACAATGTATCTCGTATGCTTAGATTTAATCGTGTCTCCTCAAAAGTTCGCACCCAAATGCAAGCTGAAAATTATTTGCGCCCAAATGCAACATAGTGACAAATAAACAATTTTAACTCTGCGTCCAAATGCAACAAAATGGCCTAAATGCAAGGCATCTAAATTGAATGCGCCATCGTACAATCTGTTCCTAAAGTGAATGCAAACGAGAGTGAAAGTATGATGCAAATGAAGGAGTTGATGAAATTTAACAATTACCCTCCAAGTGAGGTTTATGAACTTATGGATGACCGTGCTGACTGGCCTAAGCTGACTGAAATTAGTGGCCTGGTATAAATGCAAAATTTAATACAGCAATGTTTACATTTATTGCATTTAATTATTTATTTATAGATTGATGTTGAATTGTATTCTCTATATCCTACTGCTGGCAAGATGGTTGGCATATAGACTGATAATTTGGCAGATAATGTACTGAAGTA
>JAQFZP010001206.1:0-21309 GCA_034695745.1 Geophilus truncorum | reverse complement strand
GAAAGTTTACTCGAGCACTCAGTAAGCCTGGCTCAGCTGCCCAAGTACGAGAGACTGTGTCACAGGCGGTGAGAGAGAGTACTGTGCTGGTGAGTAGTGTTTATATTTCCTTTAATCGGGGAAACTAATTTCTTTTTATTATAAAGTTATTAGAAATGATTTCTATATGAAATAAACATAATGGCTCAAGGCAATTATTTGCCGATATAGCTAATAATAAGTCAAGGATTGCAATACTATTATAGCACTATGGAAGTTTGCCTTGGAACTGAATTGTTTTGTTTGTTTATCTATATAATACACGACATGGAACGAGGGAGTGTTATGTGGTAAAGAAATTTTTAAAAAATAGTTTATTAAAAAAAAATTCAAAATCTTACCTGATTAACCCACGACGAGACGAAATGAAATAATTAGCAAATATCAAGGTTCAATTCATTGCAGATGACCTTGTAGGAATGGCAATGTAATAAAACGCGAGTAATTAAACTGGTGGAATTAAGATTTGTGTTTGTTACTTGTTATTTGACCCATCATTATGCAAGTACGAGTTGCTCTGATTCTCGTCTAACCCCAAACTCACTTTCCTTTCACGCTTTCAGTCACCCGTGGCTAATTGACTTTCACTTTTTATTTTTAATTCTTTGTTTATTTTTGTAAGAGTTTTGTTTTCTTTCATTTCCTTTTTCTCTTTCTCTTTTTTTATTTTTTATTGATAATTTAACCTAACAAAACAATGTTTTCGACTAAATAGAGAAAGATTGTATAAATAGAGTAAGTTGGGATGAATCAGATAGAACAGGGACAAATAAAAGGATGAGATCAAATTGGACGTTTGAAGGTCATTGGCCGCCTTTTTTGTTATAAAGTTATTTAGGTACGAGCTTTACGGCTCCAAATATGTTTTTTTAACGCGTCAAGTGGGTTATCACGAGCTTAAAGTGCAATGTTAATGACTGAACTTTAGGCTGAAGTTGAAAACTATTGATAAAATTTTATTATTTTTGCATGCTTGGTGTGCTCAGGTGATGGGTAGTAAATTGAAGAATTTTCAAGTTAATAGAGGAATACCGAGTATTGTGACGTCTCGTGAGCGGCAAGCAACAGCTGCGTATGGGTTTTCTCGTCTTACTCGATATTTCAGCTTTATCTTTTCATTTTACTGTCAGTTATAAAGGGAGGTTGTTTAAATGCGAATGGTATGCACTTATCGCGCATTCCATTACGTTGAGTATTTCACACTTAAGTGGAAAAAAAAAATTCCTGAAAGAAGCGAGTTACACAATTAAAATTACAAAACCTAATTAAAGTCTAGGTATAGTTAAGTTCTCAAAAAAGTGTGGGAAAATGTTTTTTATCCCTATAAATTTGGAAAAGTGCCAGCCAGCAACACCTCTATTATTAACTTTTTTTTTAGTTTTTAAATTGAAAAAAAAGTTTCTTCTCCTGAAAAATGCGAGGCGTGAAATAAAACTTACTTCCAAGTTTACATGTACCACCCACGCATTTCCGGCTTGAGCTCAATCTCAATCAATACACAGTGAAGAAAGTGAGTAATCGCTCCATTTTAACCCTTTCAAGTACCTCACCTATCATAAACAAGCCGAAAACGATTTTCGTGCAACTGTCAGAAATGAATGAGAGGCAGATCGCGAGAGCTCGAGAGCCCAATAGCATCAAGGCCGCAAGATCCACCTACTGGGGATATTAACACAACCCCATCCCATCACGAGTGAGACTGACTTTTACCTTGGAACACTCTTCTGTTCACGCTTGACGCTGAGCGTTACAAACCGCAGATAAAAGTGTTGCGCTCTTTGCGCCTCGCCTTGCCTCGCCTCGCCTCGAAGCTAGTCAGTCGTATTGATCTGTTCTGCCGAGTTCAGTGGCCCGATAGCAGACATTTACTTGCTTCCTTCTGCAACCGTGGGGACGATTGTGATTTCATTGTGATTACTATCGCTTCTTTCCCCCTTCTGGAATGTGCCTGCACTTTGAACCACGCTGGTAACATGTGTCGAGCGTTTTAAGTGACCCAAGATTTTGATATGACACGCATCTGAATCACCTTCATAGTTTCGCCGTACAGTGTATGGTGAATAAGTGCTCGGGTTTCACACCTGAATTTGATTGATTTGCCTAACCTCACCTCCGTGGTTAGTTTCAACCGTTACGATTCGGCCGTTTTGCGTTTTTGACCTAATAATTTTTCTCGGCCAACTTCAGTGGATTATCATAAGTATTTTGCTATCAGAAATCAAGTTTGGATTTTTTCTCCCGCATTTTCTTGTGGCCCCGGGGATTTTGCTGAGGTATATAAAATACCTGACAGTTACGTGAGTTGTATGTTAATACGAGTCGAATGTGAGGTCAAACGGCTGCAATGGACCCGAGTTCTTCGAAACGATGGAGTTTCCCATCACCGTCTCGGATTTTTACTAAGTTTACATTTAGGCCTACACTTAAGCAGAATTTGAGTTTTGATGAATTGGAAGTGGGAGAAAACGATGAAACTGACTTTGTGGATCTTAAGGTACAGTCTAGACGCATTTCAATGGTCAATTACTTTTTTTTTTTGTAATACTTTTATGGTCAAGTGCATGTGATGTCATTGAAACGTCTTGCCCTCTTGCAATTACATCACGTGTGTCCATTTTGAATTTATTTATTTATCTCATTTGGAAATTTTAAATTCAATCTTTTTCTTAAATATATTTTTGGTCTCTAAGGGCGTGGAATTGGTAAAGGAAGGGTTGAAGGCTGTCTCCCACATTGATGGCATGTTTTAAAAGTGATTCAGAGTTCAGAATACGACTTTGTTCTGTTTGTTAGTTCTTTTTATCGCTTTCTATTTATATATTTTATTCAATGGTATTGTGTGTTGATAATTTATGTAAAAAAATGAAAACATGGGAATTTAATACCTGATTCAAAAGAAAAGGTCGGTGTTTGTTGGCTTCGTACTGTAAACAAATGTTAATGGGAAGTCACATTTTCTGGATTAGGGATGATTCACTGGTTTAAAGGGAAATAAAAACATTTTTTTGTTGATTTATCAGGGTGGGGTTTAGTAAGAAAAAAAATTGGGTTGATAGTAACAAATGGTAAACGGTGGAAGCAATATGGTAATAATTCAGCTTGAGTTTCAAGTTTATTCATGTATTTATTCTTTTGTTATCAGGCAAAACCACAACTGGTCGAGCCAATTGATTACGAAGCATTTGTTTTAAGGAATAGTTGTGTTCTACACAATGACCCTCAAAGAAATATGCTTTTCTATCCGCAGGATGACGTCTCGGTAATTGATTGATTGATTGTTTGATTGATTTTAAAAATTTCAACCAAAAAAAAAAAAAAGAAAAGAAAAGAAAAGAAAAGAAAAATTGAAGTGAATCAAATTAACGTCTATTGTGTGCCATAAGCGTCTCGATAGCAATTCGAGGGGCATCTTATTACAAGTTTATTGGAGTCACTTCAAAAATAATAAAAAGGATAACAATTTGGCACTTAGAAAAACATACATTATTTTATATTATGTCCGCAAAATGTGTCATTTTTCTGACACAAATTGAACAGTGTCTGTATTTGTATTTGTTCATGTCAGGAAACCAGATGTTAGTCCAGTTTATTTATGTTTCAACTTCTGGTGATTGTGACTGACTTGTGACGAGTCTGTTAAGCTTCAATTTTTTTTTCCAATTTTTTCCTATTTTTTTTAATTTGGACGAGTGGGGCTATTAAGAAGTAAATTAATAGGTCACGTCGGAGCTAATTTGATTTGATTTTATTTAGCAAGCAGTTTTACACCGCCGCTATCGCACAACAGTTCCTTCAGTGCCAAATTCAGCAGCCAGTGAAGCGTCAAGTTTATTCGTTCAAGAATGCATTCGGACGTACACATCGAACTGGAATGTGGTTCATTACAAATACAGTGCCTATTCTGGAAACTATTTACAATTACCTAAGTAATTATCTACTTTTTGTTTGTTTATTTCGTTTTCTATTTTCTTTTAATAACATTTTTTTGATAGGATTCCTAAGCCAGATTTATTAGAGGAACAGGTGTATGAAATTGATACTGAAAGTGAAGATACGGATTTGGATTCGTTACAAATTAGTTGTAATCAAATAGTTAAACAAGGGTTTTTACTAAAAGGACCTGAAACAACCAGTATTATTGCCATTGCAACCCATGTATGTTGATTAGTCGATTTAAAGTGCGAGAAAAGTGGTTAATTGTTTTTATTATTTCTTCTCTAGTCTTTTAAACGAAGATTTGTATATTTAAGGAAGGGAGTCGACGGGACGTGTACTTTAGAATTTCATAAAGACGATCGAAAAAGGGAACCGAAGGGAACGATTTGTCTGGATTTTTGTACAGAAGTAGTGCCTGTGAGTTTGCATTAATCGAATTAAATGTCCGATGAATATTTATGAATTTCTTTGTCATTTTTTTTCCAGAATTCAAAAAGGGGAAAGTTGAGCTTTGAATTGAAAATGCAGGATAATCAAAAATCGTATATATTAATGGCCGAAACGGAGCCCGATCTTGAAGATTGGTTAGAAAAATTGAATCAAGTCATTCTAGCTTATCGTCAAGAAGAAGTATTGACTAGGAAACAAATTGTAGATTATAAGGGTAAATGTTTGAGAGATTTACCAAAAAAATTTCTTAAAACTAATTTTCTAAAATACAGACAGCCCTCCGCCAACACCTGAAAATAGAGGGACACTTAAAAGTTTAGAGCACAGTAGGAATCCAGAATTAATGAAGTTTGCAAAGGAGACAGATTTTTCCATAGCGCAGACTCGGAAAGAAAACAGACAAAAATTGTTTGCAATTTATCCAGAAATGACAGTAAGTAATGCTGGATTTTTTAATTTTTTAATTTATAAACCAAATCACTTGTTATTTGCTTAGAAAATTGTACATACAAATTTGAAAAATATAGAAGAATCCGACGTCGAACCATACAAAGAGCAATTTGTCAGTCGAGTTTTAGTTAGGTGCGAAAGTATCAAATTTCGCTTACAAATGCCTTTGGAGTCGGAAAGAGGAACGTTGTGTCAGGTCGAGCCTTATTTCACCACGATGGCCTTATACGATGCGAAGAAGGGGAAAAAGGTGTCGGCAGATTTTCACTTTGACGTCAATCATCCGTATCTTCGAAGCTTGGTTCCAAATGGCAAGAAAGCGGAACTAACCAATGGCAATGGAGATGCCGCCGAATTGAAAATTGCATCACCGAATGGTAAAACCGTTCCCGCTGAGTTAATGGGGGTGAGCGAAGAGTGGCTCGTTTATCCTAAACAGGTAATTATAGAGTACTTATTGTTCTAAAATGGCAAATTTTAATTTTAATACACAATTGTAGGCCATTTTAAGTGTCACGCATCCAGATTCAGATATTTATCTAGTGATTCGAATTGAGAAGATATTACAAGGTGCCATTTCTACGACTGCCGAACCATACATTCGCAACGCCACTGATTCGAGACTAGGTGCCAAAATTCACAAAAATGTGAAACAATGCTGCCAACGACTGGGTCATTACCGAATGCCTTTTGCGTGGACGGCAAAGTGAGATTTGAGCAATTGGATGAGAGAATTTTGTTTTTTACGCTATTTTTTTTTCAAGGCCGTTGTTTAAGCCGTTCACGAGGGAGGTGGATACGTATTCAGATTTTTTTCTTATTTACAAACAAGACAGTTCAAAGTTAGGAGATGAAGATTTATTAAAATTTTTGGCTGACATAAAGAAGTATTAAGTTATATTTGTTATATTGGAAAAAGAATCAATTGATTAGAAAATGTTTTGCAATGTTTTAGACCAGAAAAAATGAGTCGCCTGTCTACAATCCCGTGTACAATCAAATTATCTGTTTCTCACATGGATAGACTTATTCCAAGTAAAGAGAAAGTTTTTTTGTATAAATTTCGGACACTAATCTTTAATTTTCAGATGTCGTAACCTCATCTTTAATCCCCGTGCGGCCTTTTCCCATACCTCCAACACACGATCCTACATTTGAAGTAGATGAATTTCATTCTGGAAATGCTGCTGATAGTTACCCATACACATCGTGCGTTAATCATCTTTACGTGTGTCCGAAATCATTGAAATATGATACACAAAAGTCTTTCACAAAGGCAATGATTTAATATTATGGTTTTTGTTGTGATTGAGTTTATTTATCAATACTATTTTAACGTTAAAGGCTCGAAACATTGTCTGTCTCATTGAATTCCGTGATAACGATGACGAAGGAAGTCATCCTCTTAAAGTAAGCTACCGTGAGTTGTTTATTATGTGTTTGAATTTAATTTAATTTAAATTCTCAATGCAGTGCATTTACGGCAAACCTGGAGAAGCCACTTTCGTGAGTCAAGCGACTTGTGCAGTCGTTCATCACGCAACTTGCCCTGATTTTTACGAAGAAGTTAAAATTGCCTTGCCAACGCAGCTCCACGATAAACATCACGTGCTGTTTATTTTCTTGCACGTTAGCTGCGACCTTCCGAAATCGAACAAGCGCCGAGAACCTGTAATTGAAAATGTAGTTGGGTACGCCTGGATTCCAGTTTTGGGCAAGGGCAGGTAGAGATTTCGAGATAAAGTCAACGATTTTCACTTTTTCAATTATTGTAATTTATTTGTTTTTGTATTTTTAAAATAAGGATGCATTTACAAGAACATACATTGCCCATAGCAAGTCATTTACCACCTGGTTATTTATCTGTGGAGCCGTTTGGACTAGGAAGAGGGGTAAATAAATAACTATATCAATTCAAAACCTTACAAAAATTTTAAGTCATTTCTTAAATACAGTTTAGTGGACCTGAAATAAGATGGGTGGACAATCAGAAACAGTTGTTCCGGATCGATTTTAGACTCGTGTCGACACTTTATACGAAAGTAAACATTATAAATGTAGTTGTTTTTTTACTTTTATTATATTTTTTTTTTTTTTGCTTGTTTTGCAGGATCAGCATTTACACAATTTCTTTGCACACATGCAACGGATGGTCGAGAGCCGGATTCCTGTCAGCGAAGGAGAAACTTGTAAAAATCTGAAGGTTGGGAAACGTTGCATAAACTAGTATTGAAAAACAATTGTAAATAACATAACTGGGAATATTAATTTCCTAAATTGCTTGCATTTAATTAAATTCAATGTGATAATTATAATTTATTTACCTTTCGTACTAATATTTAATTCACGTTTCCTTCCTGCATCTTTGCTTTGCAAACTAGAACGAATCGGGCAGTTCTTCTGGTTCAGAGTTGGGAAGAGAAATTTCCAAATACGTTAAGGTACGTGATATACAGGAAAAAAAAGTGTTTTTCAAACTACACAAAATCTTTTTCTGCTAAACGAATAGTTATTATTAATATTAATATTTAAAAATTCAATTATTCAAACAGGACACTTTTTATTGGATAATTTCTCTCGACATAAGCTGGAAACAATTTATTAATTAATGGTTTAACTTTCTTTTAGGTGACTCACCAGATGTCAAAGGCATTGAAGGTTGCGTATTGATTTACTCTCCATGCATGTTTCTTTTTTTAATTTATTTAATTAATTACTTATTAATATTTTTAAGTCTTATTTCGCATGCTTGGTGATGCAATTCGGAGCTAAATGTCTTGCTTGGAATAGTATTTGGAGGCTTTTTGGTGTGGATATTTGGTTCACATTTTCAATTAATAGTTTTTGCACTTTATTTATTGAATTTTAGGATTGAAGTAATATATATATTTTTTTTCTTTTTTTTCTTTTATTTTAGGCTCTTCATGCCGTAGATGTGGGAACCATCATCCATTTTCTACCTACTTTGCTCAATCAGCTGTTTCGCCTCTTGGTGAGCACCAACAGCGACGACGTTGCCCTCAACACAGTTCGGGTTCTGGTCCACATTATCAATGTCGTCGTCGATTTGGGTAAAACTGAGCTTTTGCACACTTATACTAAAGTAAGGTTTAAAACTTTATTACTTATGGGTTGAATGTAATTTGTTAATTTCGGAATTTTGTTTGACAGTTTGTCTTTCAAAGTAATGTGTTTGACAAGCAAAACGTGAGAATTTGTGTTCACGAAGAATTGGTTAAAAGTCTAACCGCAATGTTGAAACCTGCAAACACAGACTTTTTAGTAGTGAACAAGTTTTTGAAGCACGCGTGGTTCTTTTTTCAAGTATTAGTCAAGGGAATGGCACAATATTTGCTAAATAACGACATGATAAAGGCTCCGAGATGCAGTCGCTTCTCAAAGAATTACCACACCCAAATCGAAGAATTGCTAGCTGCTCTTGTTCCACACGTCATTGGAAAATACCGAGAGTTGCCCGAAGAAACGAAACAGGCCAATTGCAGTTTAGCGTGGTTTATTAAGAAATGCCTCACTTTTATGGACAGAGGCTACGTTTTTAGACTTATTAATTATTATATGGACAAGTTCAATGTCGGTGATCCTAAAGTGAGTTTAAGAAACTTAAATATTTTACATTATTATTGTGTGATATTTATTTGTCTTAATTTTCAGACTTTACAAGAATACAAATTTGATTTCCTGCAAGTCATTACTTGCCATGAACATTACATATCTCTAAACCTGCCTATTCTTCGTCAGCGGGTCGGAAGAGGACCGGCGAAGAACATGAAAGGTACTATAGTGAAACTAGGAAGGGAAAGAACTTTGCTTCTGGTATTTCATTTCAAAACATTAAATAGTGCTGTATTTACTGCAATTTTGTGATTGGTTTTTATCTTTATTGTTTGGCTTTAGAGGACGATGAAAGTGAACCAGGTAAGATAAAGGTATACTTGTTGTAAAGTGCAATTCGCATAACTAAGCTGTCGCATTTAATAATACACCCTGTTTTTAAGTTTGCTTTTTTTTTTTTTTTTTTTATTTTTCTTTCTTTTCTTGTTGTTGTTGTTGTTGTTGTTGTTGTTGTTGTATAAATATGTTTAGTTTAAACTTAACCAAACTGTATACACGTTTGGTGCTGCGATCGCCGCTAATGCACGATCAGTTACTTTTTATTTTGCATTTTATTTTACCTCGCTTTTATCTATCTAATTCGTTCACAAGGGTATGATCAGATAATGGAATGTAAGGCGTATGCGTGCGAATGAAAAAGAAGCTTTATTAAGAGTTTGGTTTGGTTTCGTTACCTTCCGTTAGAGTATGAACACGAGTATCGTCTTTCGGAAGACTTTTGCCGCAACCATTTCTTGGTTGGACTTTTACTTCAAGAAGTGAGAACTGCGCTCAACGAGGTCAGAGAAATACGCAGAATTGCTATTAGCGTTTTAAGAAACTTGTTGGCCAAACATTCGTTCGATGATCGCTATCAACACAAGGTGATTATCGCTTTAATTTTTAAAATTAAAAAATAATGACAATAATAACATTTTTCTAAATTCTACGTTAGATGCAACAAGCAAGAGTTACCTCATTGTACATGCCATTCATCACAATAATTTTGGAAAATTTAAACAGACTAAATGCGCCGTGCTCCCGTTTAGCTACGCCAGCTCATGCGTGTAATGGAAGTGTGAGTGCTTTACCAGCTGCAACCGCGGAAACACCTTTTAATACACCAAAAAGTGGGTCTAATAGATATACAATTGGGGCCGATGGCATCCCTGTTATAGTAAATCAGAAACATCAAAGAGATTCCAGTTATTTGACAATAATTGCTGGACAAGGTTAATAATTGAGGCGCGATGTTTAGCTCACAATTATTTTTTATCTAATTTATTTAGGGTTCTTGGGCGGATCTCAAGTTGGAGTTAGTAATGCATCTTCGAGTTTGTCTCTCGAAAGTGCTTCGTCGACGGTATCGAATGCATCTCAAGATAGATTGGATAAAGGCAGCGATGGCGACAAGTTGGATGCATCGCACGGCCGGTAAATTGAATATTGAAATTCAACTCTGTTTTAACCAAAGAAAAAAAATTCTTTGTATTTTGTCTCAGGTCACAGTCGTTACCATTCTCCGGTCAAGGTGGCGTAAGATACGACAAACTAGACGAAACTGAAGTAAAGGATCTTTTAATTTGTTTTCTTTACATTGTTAAAAATGTTGGAGAAGGTATTTTATTGTTCTAAAA
This sequence comes from Geophilus truncorum, assembly GCA_034695745.1. Lineage (NCBI taxonomy): Eukaryota > Metazoa > Arthropoda > Chilopoda > Geophilomorpha > Geophilidae > Geophilus > Geophilus truncorum. The sequence continues at coordinate 11,185 of JAQFZP010001206.1, read as the reverse complement.
TTTTTCTATAGTTACTTAATATGTAATGCTTACATTTAGAATATCTGATCGGTTGGTGGCAGCAATGTTTGGAAACTGACATTCAGGACTTTTTTCACGTCTTAGAGTGCGTTGGATTACACAATAATTGTGTTAATTATTCTTGTTAATTTTTGATAATTTCTTTCAGACTTTGTCTCCATCAATTTCGATACCAGGGAAAACGCACAATCAATTCCAGAGATCAATTATTGGTACGAGGGCAGCCTAAATCGATGACCCTACCTGCTCGCATCGCTCCACCGAACTTCAGTGGCCGTGCCGCAAGCACCTACAGTGAAACTAACAGCATGCGTAAGTGTCACTTTTTCACAGCTAAGTTTCAGCTCTAATTGTACACTCATTCGTCACCAGCAATTGGAACTGCCTCTGACGCCGATACAGTATATAAAGTTTTGCTCGAAGCAAATATGGCCAGTGAAGTGGGGTTAATCTGTTTAGATGTTTTAGGATTATATTGTACACATTTTAAGGTAGTGGAAGTTGGAAGTTGGAAGTGAAAGTGGAAGTTGATTGAAATTTTTTGTTTTAATTTTTAAATATTTAGGATCAATTACTTTTCAACAACGGTGATAACCAATTAATGCGCAAGATTTTTGATATCTATTTATCATTTCTACAAGTTGGCCAATCCGAAAGACTGCAGCGTCACGTTTTTGCCGCTCTTCGATCTTTTCTTATCAAATTCCCAATGGTTCTTTTTAAGGGAAATGCTTTGCTCTGTGGCAAATTCTGCTACGAGCTTTTGAAAAATTGTAATTCGAAATTATCGTCCACGCGAAATGAAGCGTGTGCTATTTTGTATTTGCTGATGAGAAGCAACTTCGAGTTTACCGGCAAAAAAGGATTAGTTCGTGTTCACTTGCAAGTAATAATGTCACACTTTAACGCCATCCGTAATAAAAAATGAAGTTTTCTAAAAGATGCACCTAATTAATTTTCAGGTCATCATTTCAGTGTCTCAACTCTTGGGTGATGTCATTGGACTCAACAACCCTTTCTTCCAAGAAAGCTTATCTATCATCAATAATTATGCAAACACAGACAAAGCAATGCAAGCATCGAGTAAGTACCGTGTTAAATTAGCATAAATTTAGGTGTTAAATATTTTATTTTCCACGTGGGGGAGTTTGCAAAATTGTCACTGACCCGTTGCGTAGTGGATGATCAATCATCTGGTAAATTTTTTACGGCTATTAACCCCTGAAACTGATTTTAACACAAAAACAACATCAGTACATTACTAGAGCTCGGAGTTGAGAGAAATTTCTCTCGGAATTGTGGAACTCATGTTTAAATGCTGTTACATAGGTTTTCCTGCTGAGGTAAAAGACCTGACCAAAAGAATCAGAACCGTTCTTATGGCCACGACGCAAATGCGAGAACACGAAAATGACCCTGAAATGTTGTTGGATTTGCAGTATAGCCTGGCTAACAGCTATGCTGCTACTCCCGAATTGCGCAAGACGTGGCTAGAGACAATGGCGAAAAATCACAAGAAAAACGGGAATTTATCTGAGGTAATTTACACGAAAATTTAAATTAAAAGAAATCTTGTTTTATTGAGTTAATAAGTTGTTTACTATTTGTTACAGGCGGCTCATTGTTATATTCACATAGCAGCACTAGTTGCTGAGTATTTGAAACAAAAAGGATTATTTTTGGAAGGTTGTAGAGCTTTTGTCAAACTGTCGCCTAATGTCGAAAGGGACGAATCAGGGTTGAAAGAGGATGCTGGCATGCAGGAAATGAATTACTCAGAGGATACTCTTCTCGAGTTGTTGGAACGATGTGCCGACGATTTATTTAAAGCCGAAAGATACGAGTTGATTGGTGATGTTTATCGAATAATCATCCCAATTTATGAAAAAAGACGGGATTACGAAGTGAGTCCAAAGTCGAAACCCTTAGTCAGTTTAATATGGTACCTTGAAATTGTTGTTTCAGGCTTTGGCCAGTTGTTACAAAAACTTGCACAATGCTTACACGAAAATTGTAGAAGTAAATCGCAGTGGGAAAAGGTTATTAGGCAAATATTACAGGGTTGCTTTTTTTGGACCGGTAAGTAAAGTTTGTGTGTTTAATATTGACGATTTTCACGATTTTTGTTTATTTTTTTCAAATCTTATTTACGTAGTCATATTTCGATGAGGATTCAGGGAAAGAATATATATACAAAGAACCAAAAGTGACGAGCTTAGCTGAAATATCTGAAAGGCTTTACCATTTGTACTGTGATAAATTTGGAGCTGAAGTTGTGAAAATGATCATGGATTCATCACAGGTAAATTGATTAGCGTTATAGTGAACAGCACGTCAAAGCAGATTGATAAATTCGAAATACATTAATGACAGGTGGATCAGAGAGATTTGGATGTAAAATTTGCTTATATCCAAGTTACGCACGTGACTCCGTATTTTGAGAAGAGCGAATTAGCCCACCGACCAATGGAGTTCGACCGTAATAATAATTTGCAAAAGTTTATGTTTGAAACTCCATTTACGCTTGACGGCAAAGCACGTTCGGAATCGTTAGAACAGCAGTGTAAACGGAAAACTATACTTAGAAGTAATTGCGTTAGTTTTGTTTATTTTTGCAGTCGTAAATGCAACTCGAGTGTTTCTTTTTACAGCTTTGTATTCCTTTCCTTACGTTAAAAAAAGAATAGCAGTCTTTTCAAAAAATGTAATAGAAATGAGTCCAATTGAAGTGGCTATTGAGGAAATGCAGACGAGAGTCAACGAAATAAGCGAAGTTGTTAATTCTGAAAAGAAGGATTTGAAGAAGTTACAACTCGTTCTGCAGGGAAGTGTTAGCGTTCAGGTCAACGTTGGACCACTCGCTTATGCAAATGCCTTCTTGGATGACACTGTAGTGAATAAATATCCCAAAGATAAAGTGAAGGAATTGAAGGAAGTTTTTAAGTGAGAAGAAATTACCGTACTTAATTTTTAATTAAGCAGAAGAATAAAAATAAAAATATCACTTTTTCAGATCTTTTATTCGAATTTGTAGCAAAGCTCTTGAATTAAACGGTCGTCTAATAATAGCCGATCAGTTTGAATACCATGAAGCAATGAGGACGAATTTTAAAGAACTTGCTCTAGCTTTATCAGACATTTTTCATGAGAAGGTAAACATTTTCGTGATCCTTTGCGCCGTTTGTTTGATGTTTGTTATTTTATTTTTAAGCTTATTCACGAGGACAGAAGTGCGCATCTGAATCGAGATTCATTAACACTTTTCAGTTACATCAGCGCAACGTCCAGTTCGAGCACAGCATAAAATAAATCTACATGGGTACCGTATTTAAGTTATATAAAACATAAAGAAAGATTTTTGGGATTGTAAATTTGTGTAATTGATGTACAGAAATAAGAAAATGAGACTTGGTTATTAAGATTATAACTTCATCTCGTTATAGAAATGTTGATCTTGTAAATAGCCATAATCATAAGACATAACGTGACCATAGATCTATTTTCTTAATCGACCTTTTACATAGTTGTACAAAATTAAGCGCGGAGAGCGACAACATTAAATTACCGACAGTGAAAACAAATGTCCATAAACGAAATAAACTACGTGAAACTGTTGAATTTGGTCTCATTTTTATTTTTCATTAAGGGAGAATTGCAGTTTCTACATTATTTCTGAGTGGCTATCTGAAATAGTTCCAAATCATCAAAAGATAAAATAATAGTTTGGTGGTTTCAACAAACCTTATATACATTTTACAAAGACGTTATCAAGTCGTTATGAACAATCACGTCGTATTCACAAAACAATTAGTTTACAAAACAATGAACTAAATTGCGATGTTTGCCGAATTAACACTACTCGCAATGATACACAGTTAATTCCAAGACACCACCATCAAACCGCAACGGACGTTTCTTTGATATAGTAGAGTCCTCCTTGACGATATGCGGTAAGTGGAATTTCGACTCCGTTCTTCACGGTGTTATTTGTAACAGAAATGTAACCGAAAAGTAGCTCATTTAATCTCGGTTAATCCCGTTCCTTTTCGACAATGCTTGTAACTCTGGAGCGAATGTCTTCTGGAAATTGATTTCCAGGACGCTGGTTGAATCCTTTTTGGCGACGATTCGATTCGGGATATTCCGAATTTTAGGGCGTCGGGCCATTTATCGGATTCCGAACTCTGTAGTGCGTCGAGTGCGTAATTGGGTCGTCGGCTTACACCATAGTGACTACTTTTTCCGTTGAAGATTTGTTCTTGTTTTTCGTCGATGGGAGCTTCGGTATTGACTTATGTGCCGTTTTGGATTCGGCCATGTTTACCTGTTTTGTTCTTTGACGAGCAGCCGGGGCACGTTTCTCAACTGGTTGAGTGTCTACAGGGGTATATAACGTCATCGTTTTCGACGTCGGTTTTGTTGTTTTCCGAGACTTCAGTTTCGTCGTCGGATTCGTAGATCCCTGAGACTCCATCTTTGTCGTCGGATTCGTTGAGTTGTTCGTGCCGTAATTCTAGGGTCGAATTTTCTGCTGCGACGTTGGCAGATGGCAAGGACGTTTCTTTGATATAGTAGAGTCCTCCTTGACGATATGCGGTAAGTGGAATATCGACTCCGTTCTTTATATAGTCAATTTTTTTATTCATTTCATTTCATTTCACCTGCGTCTGAGGTGCTCGTTGTGTGATGTAAATAAGCCTTTTTACAAAATTAAATTTTGCATTGTTATACAAATTTTCGTATTGTTGAAAAAAGTTTAGTTTAACTTGTTACCACCAGATGGCGTTACTGACTTACTGTCACAAAACAGCACCATCTATTGAAATATTATTTAAACTAATATTTTTGGCGAAAAAATATTTATTAATTCTTTTTCCAAAATATACACATGTAACTTGAAATTAATTAATTTTGCATTTCGAAAGGGTCGTGACAAAGGATTCAAACTCGGGACTTTTACATCACACACGCACTCGCTAAGAAATGAAATTCTTTACTAAAGAGCCAGTAACAAATTTTAGTTCCAAATCACCTATTGATAAAATTTTAAACTTAATTTTTTCAACAATATGAAAAAAATTTTCAACGAAGCAAAAAATTAATTTTAGAACTACTTTGTGTATAATTTGGGAGAAAAAAAAGTTGACTAAACTACAGTCAACGCCCTCAAATCCGGACATACAAATCTCCGGCCAGCTCTCTTCCCCGGCCAAAAGTCTCGGACCCTTTCAATGTCTCCCTACACTAAATACTCTCTCATCCCCGGCCACTTTTCCCAGTCCCGCCCTATGTCCGGATTTGAAAGCGTTGACTGTATTGCGATTTTGAAACCATAAAATGGCTACACTAAGCCATTTTATAAACTGTAATTTTCATTTTTCCCTGGTAAAACGTTGGCAACTTAATGCCTTAATACGTTGAACCCCAATGTAGCGTCATTTTTTAGCCGGTCCGAAAAAATGACGCTACATCGGGGTTCGACTGTAAATCAAAGTAAGAAATTCAAGAGAAGTAAGGCGAAACAGTAATGCATGTTGGATTATTTTATTAGATCGTTCAGTAATATAAACATTGTGAAGTTCATCAGTTTAAAAAGATTTTTTTTTCTTTTTATATTTTTTACAAATCAAACCCTACAGCCAGAGTAAAAAAGAAATAAATGATACAATTCTTAGCCCTGATTTATAGAATAAAAAAATTCTGATAAAAAAGTACATTCTGTTAAATAGCTTTATCTTAATTTAATTTGTTTCTTGGCAGAACCAGTCATTTTTGACTAAGTAGGCAAATGAAAATAATTAGTTATTGCTACTTACTCACAAAAAACTAACCTTCTTCAATTTATTCACACTCTTTATATGCTCTTGATCATAAAATTCAAAAACTTCATTGCAGTCAATCCTCGCCGGATGATCCGACGGATTATACAATTCACAGTCGTGTTTAATTTGAATCATGTCTTCGTGAAAGTCTGATAAACCTTTATATACGCCGCTCTATGCAACAAAAAAAGAAATTTAATTTTCGTTTACACACACACTCTCAACCAATCAGTTTACAATACCTCCAACTTCTTCCTAACGGTTGAAAAATCCATCGGTTTTTCAATAACGTTGTAGTAATCAGGCGCAACAGTAGGGGAAACTGAAGCAAATAATTTCAAATTATTATTTTGCTGCAAAAAACATTTCCCATCTATACCTGGTCTTAAAAACCAGTGCGACGCATTATGTTCGTTCTTCCCCCGATTTCGACCTCGATAATTACACATTTTCGTTAACAACCTGAAAAAAATCAATCACAACATTAAATCCATTCCAATTCACTCTTGTCATCAATTAACTAACTAACTAACTAACTAACTAACTAACTAACCCAGATGCCATTCTCGCCCATCCGGTCAACGACGCTGGCAAATCGTTGGTCAAATTTGGTGCCTTCCTTTTTCGTTTACTACTCCTAATACCCGAATCCACGAATAATTCAGGTTGACTTTCAGACACATCACCTAAGCTCCCACTAGCACTCGTACTTGCACTCGTACATGCACCTTGGTTATCCACTGCAACGTCATGTCTAACTGGTTCGTTCACACTTTCCTCTTCTAAACTATCCCCGAATTCTTCTTCTCCTGCCACTTCCTTTGCACCGTCGTCGGCTTCGAACTGCTCGCTGGACGATAAGACCACTTCGTGAGTGACATCCTGGTCAATAAACTCGTGCGCCGCAACATCCTCGATTCGCTGACTGCTAAAATCGTCCACTATCATGGTGCTGATGTCGATTCCAGATGGCTCCACTATCACGTTCTCGTCCGACACGCCAACGGAAACACTAAACTCCTCTGCAATTTGAGATTCCCCAGTAGCCGACACTCCTGCTTCTATCGATTCAATATCAAACGATTCTTTTGATTCGTCAATTAAACATTCTTGTGTATTGTCGTCGTCGTCATCTTCTGCTTTCGAAACGCACAGCGTTTCATCGTGCAGTGTCTTTTGGTCTTCAGGTACAGATTGTTGTTTGCTTTCGTCCTTTGATGTCAAAACAATTTGATCTCCAACATGCATCAGATCTTCGTCCACGAAATGGTATTGCCTCAAATCCAGCTGGGCACTTTCGATGGCGGTGCTGAAAATGTCCAATGACGCCGTCGACACATCTGTACCTTGTTCCACTTTCTTTTCCTGTGACATTCTCCTCTCCCTTTTTACACCTTGATCACCGTTCTTATTTTGAGTTGTAGTAGCACTGATATTATTCGAATTGGGATAAAAAATGCCCGTTTGTGGATCCAATTGTCCAATCGTTTCCGCTCGCGTTGCACCCGTCGCACGTTTAACTGTCGTATTTCCATTAGATTCCCTACCCGAATGGCTTTTCTCCTCGGACAAAGGTTCCTTAACGTCCCCGACGCCACCTAAAACCTGTGCCGGTTGCGCGAGTTTCTTAAAATCGAATCCCGCCTGTGTGAGAAGCGAAATCGTTTCTTCGTTCAAATCTCCTTTGTGACCCAAAACATCGGCTGCGGCTTCTTTAAAAATAAGAGAAAAAAAAAAGAAGTAAATCACGCATTCAAAGTTCAATAATGGCAAACTCACGTATTTCCAGCATTTGACTCTCCTGCAAGCCGAAAGGAAACGGATTAGCGGATGGAACGACTGCATCACTTTCGTCTCTGGTCACTTTCTTTTCGCCCACTCCAACTTCTACAAACGCAGGAATTTGCTGCTGCTGCTGCTGCGTTTTCCCTTCTTCTCTCACCCAATTGAAAACTTGATCGTTCACAGTGTCGTTTTGATTTTCATTCATTTTACTTGTCGATTTCTGACCCGAATTCGGACTTTCCGTTTCTTCTGATTCCTCTTCGTAGCTTGTGGCCGTACACGCCGCTTGAGTCGACTGCTGACTGTCCGGCAATATTCCCGTGGCTTGTAGAATGTCGGCCAAAACCGTATTTTTCTGATCTCCATTTTTATCATCCACTTTAGACTGTCCAGTAACTTCGACCAGAACCACGTTCCGCGCTGATGTGCTCGAAATGTTCGAAATCTGTTGGCCAGACAACGACTTTCCAAATTCTCCCGCCAGAGTGGTCGCGATAGACACCGCCGACGCCTGGGATGTCGTCAACTTGACTTTCTCCCCGCGTTGAATAAAACTTAACAGATCCTTGTCACCTTGACCGCGACTTGCGAGCGCTGCCGACACTTGCTTCACGAGAGTCTGCGTTGCCGAACTACTGCTCCCGCTAGCTGCCGATATCGTCACCGGACCAGAGCCGGAAGCAGACATTACTTGCGCCTTTTGTACGACTATCAAATTCGGTTTAGCGGATGACAACGAATGTGAACCTCGCCCGATACCAGACCCCCCGACGGCGCCTTTGGAAATCATTTTGACCGTCGACTGAAGATTTTTCGAACCGACCATTATCAGCGCAGGTGGATTTCCAGACGATCCGGAACCGTCGGACGAAGTGGTCTTGTACCTGGCAGGCGCTACACTCGTCATTTTCACTCCCTGTTGCAAGTTCTTCGGATTTACAGTCACAACGGTCGACGTGGGTGCGACCTTGTTTGTTGTCGTCCCAGTTGTGGCCCGAGCTCCGGCCTGAGTAATCACGTTGACCACTCGCGTTCCACTGATGGCACCTGCGAGATAAAAATTTACGACTGTTACTCAGTAACCAAAATAAATTGCATTATTTTACCGGAAACAGCAGTAGGAGATGGCACTGCTTTGGTCACAGTGCTAATGTTGCTCGACGACGACATCATGACCAATGGAGTATTGCTTACTGTCACTGGTTTAGGCAGAATCTTTGTGCTGCCGCTGGTCACTGTTGCGACCGGCATAGTTTGCGTGATGATTTTAAGTCCTGCGTCGTTTTTAACTTGAATCGCAGATTTATTGGCAACTGGTTTCAATTGAATTCCCATCGTATTCGAGCCGGACTGTGTCTGTGTCACAACGGGAATCATAAGTCCGGTTGCCGTTCCGATTTTCCCTTTTTGTCGCCCGACTCGTGCTTTGCCTATCGAAAATGTATTTCCAGAAGTGACAAATGTTGGACCAGAAACAGTAACTAACAAAATAAAATAAAGACGAAAAGATTAAATTTACAATCGAAAAATTTATTAAAAAAAAAAAAAAATATTATTGATTATGAGAGTAATGAATAAACCTGAAGTTGATAATGTATTTGCAGGAACGTTGCTTATGGAGTGTGTTGTTGGTGATGTTGCTATGGTTACAATCGTACCTACGCTTCCATTTGAATTAGATTGAACCAATGTAGCGGACGACGGTGAACAAGACTGCGTCGTTGACGTGTGTGGCATAATCAAAGAAGTAGTTTTCGGTTGTGTAACTGTGAGTGACGTTCCAGTTGTAGTGACTGTTTTTACAATTGGAACGCGTTGTATTAAACTTGGAGTTAAACCAGAACCAGACACCAAAAACACCTACGAGTTAAAGTTAATAAAAAAACAAAAAAATTAAAAAAAAAAAAAAAAAAAAAACATATTTGAGAATCATTTTCTTAAAATAACCTTTTGAGCAGGTGCATTTGAGACACTAGGTGTCAGTTTCTGTTGCGTTGTTGCTGATGTGAATGTTATTTTTACAGGCGTTCCACTTATAGGTACATTTATAGGCCGTGCAATGTTGCCTAAAACCTGAAGAAATTATTTTTTTCTTAATATAGGAAGTAACTTAAAAAAAATAGACATTTACTTTCGAATTTTGATTGGTTAAACTGGAACTCGATTCCCGTGTGGGAGATATAGATTTTTGATTCGTGGAATGTTCTATCGAAGAAGACCGCCTCCTTTTCCGGCCTCGTTCTTCTTCAATAACGGCACCGTTCTGTCCTCGCACATGCACGGACATTCCACTGGGTAAAATAACAACGTTACTACCGACACTAACGCTATTGTTATTATTGACAGCTAACGATGTTGGGCTTGTTGGACGAGAGGAGAAATTCTGTTTTAGTGAACCGGATGCCGAACTTTGGTTCTGTACTGATGTGTGTGAAGTCGGCGATGGCGAACTGACGAGGTTTCCATCGACAATTTTATTGCCCGTTGCCGTCGGTGGCAACATTTGTGCGTTTTGTGCAGCAGTTAGAGTTGCTACTCGGGTGGCCACGGCTGTGAACGCTGTTTGCGGAACCAGTCTAGGCATTAAAGGAATCAGACGTCTTCCTTCTATTGCCCATTCTGCTGCCGTATTTGGGCCGACCATACTAAAAAATGGCATTAGGTTAATTTTGGGAAAGTAATTTGATTCAAATCTGAACTTACAGGTCGGCAATTGTCGCTAAGTGTTCATCATTAACAGCCCGTCGAACTTCCGCTCGATGACGTTCGGTAGAAATGCTAATGTCATTAAAAAAATATAAATGTAAAAAAATAGTAAAACTAAAGAAAACAAAATAATGGCAATAGATATAATTTCACCTTAAAACTGAACACAAGTCCTGCAAAATTTTCTTCTTATCTTTACTGAGGTCACCTTGAGCTCGAAATGCAGAAACGATCGCAGAATAAGCTTCAAGTTCTGTTTTTAAAAAATAAAAAAATGTAATAAATAAAAAGGGGGTGTGGAAGGAGAGAAAAAGCGAAGTCAACTGTTCAGTGCTGAACTTGCGCTAAAAACTTACCGAGGCGACGAAGCATCCTTTTGCACTCATCTCTGGTCATGTCTAACAACATGGGCCACATTTTTATTTTCGTTAGGATTTTATTTCCGTGCAAAATCAATCATCAAAACATTTTACGTTGTTGAATCTTTAACGACAGAAAAAGAGACGATCAATTCGGTGTTTTTTCTTCTCTACAGCTAACTGCCGTAGCAAAATATTTAAACATAAAAGCAGAAATCAATATGCAAAAAGTGTAAATTGTAATGTTTACTTCACGACTCTGATAAAATACAACAGGCGCCAAATTACGGAGACATTTTCCTCGCATTTACAGGCACGATTATTCGTTAAATCTACGAGAAAACAAAGTAGCGATATTACTTTTTGAAAAATTTGCCATTTGCCAACAATCGTTCAGAAACTTACCACAAAAATTACGAAAAATATCCAAATTCCGTGCACAAATTGATCAACCATCTACAACATCATGGCGTGCAGCCCGTTGCGCACACT
>JAQFZP010001205.1:0-21310 GCA_034695745.1 Geophilus truncorum | reverse complement strand
AATGTTTGTGCCGTCTTAAATCATACGAGTTGGTCGTTTCACGCCACTGAAGCTCGATGGTCATCCGCCGAGTTTGTGTTCAGCCATGAAGAAAGCGGTTTCCAATGCTCGTCCTCTTTTCCTGCCTTTCCAAGACATTGAACCAATTAAAAGCAAACTCCGCCAACGTTGTTTATAACCGGGCCCGAGCCCCAACTTAAAGAAATATTGCAGAGAAGAAGATAAAGAAGCGCGCTATCTCACTGACCCGCATAAATGGCCGTGCTATTGTGATTGGGATCGTACGGACACAACCCTTGACCAGATATCTCTCGGTTGTACTTGTATTCGTCATCCTGTAATGAATGAAAAAAAAAATGTTTTAATTTAATCCGGATGTAAACAGCACTATTATTCACAATTTAGTGCGACAACTAATTCCAATTTGCTGCTAACGGTTACGCACTTGGTAAACACGTTCAGAATCTCATCATTTTTTCCCCTTTTAAATTGAAGAAAATAGATGAGATCATCGCATTTACCAATTAATGCTCAAACTGATTCTGCGCCAAGACCACCCATAGTCGCAGGCGGCCGCCATTAATCACAATTTTAAAATTTAATTGAATCATATTAGCATTGCTAATAAAATAATCCATGAAAATTCATTCCCCCATCCCTGAAAGGGAAGGGAAAAACGAGGAAGAGAAGACGCCACTTCCTTTTAATCACTGGCGCAGCCTTTGCTTCCTTCTTGATATTGTGAACCGGGACAAATTTTTAGATGTACCGGGAAATGAGATTTGTACGAGACTTTACGTCGACAGGAACAAGTCAATTTCGTTGGTATTTGTAATATAAAGTCGAGGTATTGCAAAAATTTGCTTCAAAAGAGTGCGTTTTCAACAATTTAATTACTGCCCAAAATTGTTGTAGTAATTTTAACAATGAAATTTTTTATCAAAGATTTTTAACAATGAAATTTGATATTTGAAAAAAATTTCAACAATAATGTTTTTTTTCTGAATTTGATTGTTGCAAAAAAATTTTTTCATAGCTGAAAACGTGTGCACTTCAACAATGTTAGTGCCTTGAACTCACCGCCTTTTCCAATTGCACAAAAAAATTCAATGACAAATCTTAAAAAAAAAAAAGGAAAAAAAAAAGTTCAAATTGTTTATATGTGGAAAACATTGTTTCTGTTTTTGACATGAAATATCGAAATGGCGACTGTTTCATCTGATGGGTCACTGGAGAAGAGGCTTGTATATCTCTTGAGAAATAAAGGCCCCTTTTTCTTTTTCTTTTACTCCCTCCTCCTCTTTTCCAATCGCATGGATTTTCATTTCTTTTTTTTCTTTTCTTATCTCAACAACACAAGTCCCTCGGTTACACGTGAAACAGAGGCCAACCGTCACTACTAATAAAAATTCGGGTCCTCCAACATTTTTTCCCTTTCTTAATCCCAACCCCTCAAAAAAAAATAATAAAAAAATTTATTCCAGACATTTTACCTGATAATGATAATATCGGCACATGGGTTTGTAAGCATTGGTACCGCAAATGAGTAGTCCTTTATCATGTTTCAATAAAACTCGAATGTAGTTCTGACAGTCGTCCTGCAACGAGAAATTTAAATAAAAGTGATTAGCATAAGTCAATTTTTTCTCCTCCGTCTAAAATAAAGCCATATTACAAATGCAAATTCCTTTACTCTCCCCCTTCCACCCTTACTCCTTTTTCCCGCACTTCGTCGACCACGGGGAAGATTTCTGTACAATCTCCCCCGACATCTTCACCACTGGTGACGAAAGGTAAATTGCGAGTCAAAAAAAAGTGGGATTTTTATTTCTCATGTAAATCACAGCTGACAATTTTGTAACGCGAGTCTTTCTTAGCACGTCGCAAAATCCCACTTTCCCCGAGCTGCCTCCAGTTGGCGTTCTAAGTCTTTTATATATAACCCACCTAACATCCCTTTTTTTTTTTTCCTTCTTCAAACTTTCTTCAAATTTAAGACCCACTGGGGAGAAAAGGGAAGAAAAAGACGTTAAAAACTTTTCTTTTTTCTTAGAAAGGGAGAAAAAAAAAGTGTGTGGATAAATGCTGATGGTGAATGATAAGTAATTTCTCGTGAAAAACCCGCTTTTAATAAATAGATATTCAAGAGATAGGTGATGTAGTCCGCTCGTAAAATTCGTTACGACATGTCAGTGTCAAAACGTGCAAAATATACGATACGAAAAACCACGATCGTATCGGGCCCAAATTTAAGTCGTTGCACGTATCGTTCGTTTCCTTTTACCATATTTCATCGATTAGAAACAGGAAACTTCGACCACTTGAACATTTTTATTTTCCCATTTTCCTCACCTCGAATTTTCCTTTCAGATGACACAAATTGACGTGGGCTTCTATCGAGTACCATTCTATGGGCTAAAAGAAAGAAAACAAAAAAGTTATAAAATTGAATAAAATTTTTCCAGTGTTAAAAAAAGAAGAAAAGTTGTTGTTTCACACTTCTCATTTTTTCGTGCGTAAATTCGTTTCACGCGACGCACTAATTCGAGAAAAGGGGAAGATAAATATGCAAATAGAGAGACGAGGAGTGGTGCATTTTGCATTTCTCTTCTTCTCTATTAAATATGCACGTGGCTCGGTCACTTTATACTAACAACACGTGCCTTACTCCTATCAATTATCGCTGGCGCATGGGAATTGACTTGTGTTGCCAAAGGGCCCTTTTTGTTTATGAAAAATGTGCTGAAAACTCCTTTCAATCCATCCACTGTTTATTTTATCTCGCGCTCCCAGCGGACTCCAGATTCTAAATTGGGATTCGGTCGCAGTTGCGCCATCAAATACTAAAAACTAATTAATTGATCGATGCAGACAACGCATAAGTGGATTGTGTTGAAAATGAGCACAAAAAATGCATAAGTAAAAAAAAAAAACTTACAAATCCACACACAAGCACGCAACGTCTAAATATGATATTTGCTAATCGTTTTGCAAATACCGGTACCGAGAAGTTTTCGTGATGTTTGCTTTTTTTTTCTCTTTTTGACCTTGTGCAGTATGAATTTGATATGCTGATAATAATATATTGAGAAATTTTGGTTTTAAGTAAGCTTAAACTACTGACTGGTCGCAGGTCAGAATTGTAAACATCTCCAGCGTCTTGGGATGATTTTAATTCCCGACAACTCGCGAGTGTTTACATCGATTCAACAGTGGATACACGAGTGTCTAATTGAATCGATTCCATCGTTAAATCGATGAATGTCGCTTTAACGAGTCCCACTATCCCTGAGCAATGTCTTTTGACGGAAAACTAACAAATGGATTTCTTCATTTCCCCATCTTTATTTTTTAAAAAAAAAGTAAAAAAAAATTTTGAATTTCTTTCAAGACGAAATTACTGTTATTGAAAAAAAAAATAATTTTTCTATTTTTAGAAATCGCCAAGAACACATTCACATAAATAAATTTCTTTAATTTCAGGACCGATAATTTCTATTTTTTTCATTTATGTAAATTCCTGTAAAAGGGCACTGCACGAATAATTTGCAAAATAATTAAACCCAATGGTCTGAACACTTCTAAACCTTTTTCAACAACAAGCCAATATCTTCGATTGCATTTCCTCACGGTCCTTGAAAATAGGAGCCGTAAGGAAGCTGTTTCCCACCTGCCAATAACCCGATAACAATGGCCGCCGCGCACAATACATAAATATCGATGCGCTTCATTTCAAAAACCAAACAAGAGAGATAAAAAATATTCCATGTTTAGTGATTAAGATTTATTCATTAGAGAGGAAAACGTGTTTGGGGAGGAGCCTGGCGGGCGCACGGTACGAAGACGCTTATTTTTACAGCGTTTTCATTCGACTCGGACCATTTCATTAAAAAGTCAAAAAGAAAAATGTGCAAATGTGCTTTTGACGGCGGGAGGCAAACCCGCATAAATGAAGTCTGCGGCTAAAACGTTACTTTAGTTCGCAGAACTCCTTTCTCCTTCTCTATTAAGACAAATGACACGCACCAAACAATTATTAAAAGACACACAAGGTCTGAGAAGAGGGAAAAAAAATCCAATTAAACTCGCAAAAAAACTATAAAAAATTACCTTATTTTCAGTCAGATTGTGAAGACTAATGTTGTATACAATATTCCTACAGAGAGAGAAAGGGAAAAAAATTAATAAAAATTAATCACGAGTGTTGAAATGCGTTTGTGAATAATTTCATCGAGTTATTGCATTCCTTCCATCTTTTTTTCCCTGTAAATTACCGAGTAAATTAAATGCTGATTGCAATTATGCTAAACATACAAACCAACAACAACAACAAAATAATTATTTTTTTCATTTCTTTTGTGATATATTTTCTTGAAAAATTTCTTTCCCGAGTTCCATTTCATTGTCCCAGACGTGAAAACATTTTCGTATTCGACGTTGTACGGTGTAATAATAATTTTACATCAATTTTTAACTAGTATTTTGTGGGTGTCGGTGGTTTCCAGGAGTGTTTTGCTCGTGTTTATCGATTTCTCGTCGCGCACGTCCCATCTCCCATTTTGACACGCGCCTATTCGATACCCACAATGCAATGTGCACAACCCAGCCCAATTTTTCGATATTATTTCCCCTCTTTTTCTCTCCTGCCTTTATACTTTTTTCATATTTTCTCTCCCAATACGTCTTCGACTCGACACCGTCTCGAATCAAAACCGCTTTTTACATTTTATTTCTTTTTCGATTCTTTAAAACAAATTGCGGTTAAAACCTCCCGAAAAATGCAATTGTTTCAATGTACTGTGGGGAAAAAAATTTTCCCAGTGTGCAGAGGTGAAATGGGTACAAGATGCAGCGCTGGATCAATTCCCCACGTGACATTGGCAAAGGAAGCCATTTTTGCACATGATGAATATTGCATAAGGCTCGGTAACGGGGAGAAACCCCCACCAAACACCAAAAGTAACCTTAACACCCACAAAAAAAAATTGTTTAAATAAAATGTCATTTTTTTCCAGATCTACGACATTCACCCAAAAAATAGAAATTAAAAAAAAAAAAAATTAAATTTTTTTTTTTTGGGACTTACCTTGCTCCTACTAATAGCGATTCCCCGTCCCTTTCGAGCAATTTGAAGTAATCGAAATGAGATTTGTTTCCATAAAACCGTTTCACTTCGTAATCGGCTGTAAATAAACAAAAAGAAAAAAAAATCATTCATAACTCGCATTTTAATGCCGCCAATGACCCACAAAGTACAAAAAGGTGCAACGACCCGCCTGGATCATGAGCGCGCGCCAACATCACGCACCTGCTTCAGCCCAACACGCACCCCCGCACCAACAATACCATATTTTTTATGTACACAAATTGAATCGTACGAGCAGTTACACCCAAAAATTACTCCTTTTAGGTCACGGCGCGATGATGTAATGGTCGCTGCACGGTCGACTGAGCGCGGGAAATAGACGGCCGCAATCGAGCACAAATTCCTACTAATAAAAACACCCAAAGCACACTTTTGCTCACTTTGCCCCAAAATCCTCTTTTCGCTTTTCATTTATTATTTTTAAAAAAATTCACAAAAATCGTTACTTTCCCGAAAAACCGTCTTTTCCAGAGTCACTCGAAGAGGTATCAATATTTGGCGACTCTGAAAAATCCAATATTTACCAAAATCCCCAACAGGGGACTCTGTTATCACACAGATTGACCGACCCACCGCATAGCTTTACAAGTCGGAAGTTCATAACCAAACCATCTCCAAAAAAATAAAAAAATAAAAAACCGAACTTGAAAATTAATTTTCCTATCATTTGTCTGCATAAAACACCCACAAGAGGCCACTCGAATAGAAACGCGTGAAAAAATTGATCGCTCCGTCGAGTCAAGTTGGAAATGCAGCGCATGACATCATCATCATCATCATCATCGCCATCACTTGAGGCTGCCTTTTCCCCGGAATAAGGGGTTTTCGATACGTGTGCTCCGGCAAGCTGCCAATTCCTCTCGGCCGTTTGTTTTTTCCCCATCACTCATTTCGAGAGTCATCCCGAGTAAACGCCGGCTTCATTTGGCCCCGCCGCCATTTCGCGACCATCAACCGCCGATACCGAGCGCCTCGCTTTGCTTTCACGACCTTTCCCGCCCCCAGGGAGCGTCAAATTCAAAACACCTGCAAATTAAAACTAAAGAGACGCGGGTCGTAATGGCGGCTGACTCGAGGGCCTGTGCTCGCATTAAAATCATTTTACGAGCGCCAGAGACGAGTCAGACCCGTGCAATTTTCTCAAAGTCGATTGGTCAGTGCTCGTCTTTTGCTGCACTTTCCATAATCTCTCCCCAGATGGCCACCGAGCCGGTGCAGCGAGAGGGCGGTCCTCGGGGAGTGCTCGAAACTGCGATTGAAATCCAAGGTGGACGGAATAGAAAGCGTACCTTTTGACTAAGTCAGGAAGGAAAGAGACGAGAGCAAAATGAAAAAAATGTGTCGTTCAACTTTCGTTGCGAGTTTAACCCTTTGGCTTCGAGGGTCGATAACTAATTGCCCAGCAACCCTCAATTAAGTGCTTCGATCGAGCGTTGTCGAGGTAACGCCGTTTCCTCGTACACAAAAGTATAAATATAAAATTCCCCACATCGGTAAATGGTTTCGGATTATTGCGCGCGGATTTCTGGGTTTACTGGAACTCTCAGATTCTTTTTCTTGCCATTCGGAGCAATCTGAAACGGCACTTCCGGTTTGGTTAGAGTCCTCCAATCTTAAGGGCACCCAGATAAGAAGTTGTACTAGGTGCCCTGAAAATTCCACAAGCCTTTTAGAACCGGAAGTGCCCTTTTAAGTCGCTCGGAATCAGAACGTGTTCGAGTCACAGGAAAATTTCACGTGAAATTTCAATTTGGTTTTGGTGGTCAATTCCATTTTGGGGGATTGTTATTTATTTTATTTTTTTTAAATCTCATATTTCCTCGAATCTATGAGTCGCCCCACTGCGAATGGACACTCCTAGTGTCGATGAACCCTCACAGGTCGTGCGGGGTCATTAAGTAAGTAGGAAGAAGTGTAGAGTCAACCTGCTGAGCTCATCTTCGTTCCTCAATGAATTCAGCCGAGGGTCAACTCGAACCGGAAGAGTTAAATCTTCATTTCTTGCCTTTTGTTGTTATTGCAAGGCTCGAATTTCCGGTCTAACCTCGACTCGCTCGATTAAAATTCACCTGCGTGGGAAATCAGAAACCACTTTGCAATTATTTAAACCATGGGTCAGTAGGTAAAGCCCAATCGAAACTGGAAAATTGGAAAAATGTAAAAATACAATAAATTTTAAAAAACCTAAAATTACCGGAAGTCGACTTTCATCACCTCCAAATTGCAGTTTTAACAATTTTTTTCCAGTTTTGATTACAATGTGAAAGATACTAACGAGAAACTTCCGGTTTAGCCAAACTCATGAAAATTTATGACCAGCTATTACATATAACATAAGTATCCTGAAAATTTAAAACTCTAAATACGACCGGAAGTGCCATTTTTGTCCACTCTAAAACACATTTAAGGATTTTTCAACATTAAATGCATTTACAAGTGGGCGAAGATGACACTTCCGGTTATACTGGTATCATAAAATTCCTTAATTTTTTATCATAAATATTTTAAAAATTAAAATTCAACCGAAAGTACCAATTAAAATCAGCAGTAAAATTCATTGAATAACAATTTTACATTTAAACTTTGATAAATAGCACTTCCGGTTGACTTAAGATTCCAAAAAATGTATTGTGTACTTATCACAACTCTTATTACCCCCAAATAAAATTTTAAAAAATCTTGTCAGATTTCGGCGATGAAAAGGCACGAGGCGTTGAAAAAGATGGCGTCGGTCGTGTGCCAGCTACACGAGTAAAATGGCAGCGACAATAGACGAATTACTCGTGCCCGAGCGCACATTTTTCACTCCATCAAAATAATACAATGCAATTTGTTCTCGTTTTCTGAAACCGACGCACGCAACGCTGAACGCGTCATCGAGTTATTAATAAGCACCTCCCTCGTCCGAACAAGAAAATGAAAAGAAAAGGCAAATGAATGGAAACAACACAGTTCGATGTATAGGAGCACAGATGGCATGGACTGGTGTTCGAACTCGCAACTACACATGTCCTTTTCTTTCTTTCTTTCTTTCATTCATTTTTTTTTTCTCATTTTGTTTCTCGCTTTGTTACGGTTCTAGAACTAATTGATAAAACAAGCACCGATTTTTCCCACTCACGATTCCTGTTTGTTTCCATTTCCACCCGCGACCTACTCTTGCTAATGCAATAAAACAAATCCTTCCATCATTAAGTATCATTCTTTCTCACGATCCACATTCTCGTTCTCAGTTACACAATTTGCGGTTTTCTAACAATTTTAACTGAATTTTCGGTTTGGGAAAATCGTAATTAAAATGTGCTGTGCAGGAAAGTGTCTTACAAGGAGAGCTACCCAACTGAGAAACCACGAATTGTTACGAAATTAATACCAAAGAATCATTTCACCGATTTATGTTGTTTCCTTAAACTGCTTCGCCCATCTCGCATATATTGCGAGATATTTATGTTTAAAGTAAGAATTATTTCGTTCAATTGTTAACTTAGGTGATTTCATTTAAACCCAAGCCAAATTTGCATGCACAGGAAAAAGTCAAATATGGGGGGGGGGGGGGGTAAAGAAACAATATAAATCGGTGAAATGATTGTTTGGTATTAATTTAGTAACGATCCATGGTTTCCCAGTTGTGAAGCTCTCCTTGTTAGAATCACTCCAGTAGCATATTCAAAGTATGTGTCAGAAGTCAAAGTTCAAAAACAATGGTTGTTTACATTGTAACGATCTAAAGTCGCACTGTTCAAGAGAAACACAAGATGTTGCTTGAAATATCTGACAACGCCAACTAGTCATGTCTATTTTTCCTGCTAAATTGCTCTACTTCCGGTTTGGATAAGAATAAACTTTTCACCGAAAGTAGAATTTTAGTCTTTTACAACCTGAATTTTCGTTTGTTTGTGTATTTATTACAATTTGGATGAATTAAAAAAGCACTTCCGGTTTGACCAGACGCACGAAATTTCCAAAACTGTACCGAGGAAGATCAGAAATAAGAAAGGACGCGTAGTGATGATCAAATTGTGCAGTCGAGCCCCAGTGGCAATCGAATAATCGAATGCGTCTGTTGTCGTTAGGTCCACTGAGACGCGTCCAATTAAGTTGCGCTTTCTATCACTGACTTAACCTACCTCCACCAATCTTCTTTCCCATTCTCCGCGTCCCCACTGCCAAAAACCAAGATCCTCTTATTTCGATAATAAAGCTAAAAACAATACGCCGCAAAACTAAACCGAAAAATAACAAACAACAACAACAAGAAAAAATATATATTTTCCCCAATTTCCTTCACCACACACTCTTTTAATCTTAACCCATCTCAGCGCATCAAATTCGTAATTGAAAAAAAAAAATTAAAAAAATAAAGAAAACACTGCGTCTTTGTACGAGGCAATAAAAGTGAGGCCGAACAAAAGAACCTTACAAACAACCATCAATCATGGCGGGCTGACTCACAGGTTCCACGAACCAAGCCACGTATCACGTACTACAATTTACTACGGCTTGAATCAAGGTTCCTCTTGTTTAATCCCCTCTTTCTTTTTCTTTTCTTTCTTTCTTTCTTCAAAAAAAAAAAAAATTTAAAATCTCGACATTGACATTTAACCCTTTACTGTCATTTCTCCACCTCGGGTCCATGAACTTGTTTCAATCGCCAATAAAAACAGTTTTAATCCGAGTAAATAAAAAGCGCGAGGTGAACTGCAAAAATACCACTGTCCACTGGCGTTTTCCTTGACCAGCGCCACCTACCATGCAGCGAGGTCGCCGAACCCCTTTATATATCTCTATTTGGGCTTCGATAAAAACAAAACAAAACATTAAGAGTAAAAAAAAAACAAAATTAAAAAAAAAAAAAAAAAAATTTTACTTCTTTTTTTAATTTCAACTGATTCGAGTGCAAAGGGTTGAAGCTAGTTGTCCAGGTGAGTGGCCCTCGATGAACTTGTCCTTGAAAAAGCCATTTTTTCCTCCTATTTTCTGATTCATCATTTAAAGAACGAGGAACGATTTTTTTTCCAAATTTAAAAAAAAAAGCTGAAATTCATTCTTCATTCCACCATTTCCTCTTAGTTTTTGCCTACCCCTTTGAGCCCTGTAATAAAATGCGTGTGAATTTACGAGTTTCCCGAAATTTACATTTATAGTCGTTTCGTTAAACCGGGGCCATAAACGAAAGCCATACGCATAAACCCAGTACAAATAAGCGATTCCCCTCTGCTTCATCCCAAAGCTTTTAAATTATCGAATGACGTCACGCCTAATTACTTATTTATTTATTTATTCCGACGGCGTCCCCTGCACAAATCCATTAATTATTCATTCGGTTTACTTTTCTAATAAGATTAAAAGTCCGCCATGTCGGATCGACTCGGCTACCACTCGATCGACACGATTTTTCAATGCCAGCGTTCCCTGCTTGGTCAAATGAAAGTAGGACGCGCACCTGTGTCTCTACAGGTGTTTATCATTCCGTTGCCGATCGTACGCTACCAACCAGTCAAGGTTTATTTATTATTTACATTTTTTTAATGGAAATAAATTTTTCAAAAATTCCACAAGTCCAAAACAGCAGATTACGAAATTAATTGAAGGTTGGGTGAAATATCGTTAACAGCAACTCTTTAGCGTTCAGTGGTCACTTGTGCGACTATTTTATTTATTTATTTATTTACATATTTATGACTTCATGACTTCCTGCTTTCGAGTCGAGCAGCCATCGAAAAGACAAACGACCTCGTTCGTATTTTATGTTCATTTTCGTTATTTATTTAAATTTTAAAAAAAAGAAAGAGACGAAAGTCGTTGAATGTTTTATGTTTTGCCAATAGAGCGTGAAACGAGTCATTTACCCGGTTAGCATGACCAAAGACTCGCATTTTCCGCATTTGTCGTTTCCGTTGCCTTGGAAACCAGAGCCCATGTTGGCAAATATTCTGATGCTGTGACTCCACTAAGCGAAAGTTCTAGAACATTACGTCATACAAGCGAATGTTTTCGTATACAAGTAGTTTTAGATTCCCCCACCTACCGCCAACGATCTAAATGAAACTCATCTCATCTCGACGTCCATTTTTATTATTCTGCGAAAAGCATAAATAAAAAACAGGATGAATAAATAAGTTGTTTGCACCTCGACCATTGAGTTACTATTTCCAAGGAGTAACGTGCATTCGCTCACAGGTGTGTGCTCATCAACGAGTTCACCTGCGAGCGATCGCATCGTGAACCACTGAGTCACGTACTGTAATTAAACATTGTAATTTAAAATTCGTAAGCAACAACCTCCCTCTTAAATAAAAAAAAAATTAAAAAAAAAAATTGAAACGATGACCCTCGAGCAAAGGACTCATGTACCGGATCATTTTTTTCTTTTTTTTTTTAAAGAGAGATAAAAAAAAATTTGAATTTTTATTTTTTCTTGGGAATTTCGAGGCAAGAGATGAGTCGATGAAAAAGAAGATGTCTCTTGACACGGTTTCAATTAATCGATAGAATTCAAGGCGACCGCGTTATCTCGTTTGCTGATCGACCGAGGGATGAAGGGAAGGTAGGTTACTATTCAGAAACTGATGACAAATAGAATAAAGAGAAATTGAAGGGAGTGGGGGTGTGTGACGTCACTGCGATGATCAAGTGACCAAGATTTTGGGTGATTTTTCAAGGTGGTCTTGCCACTGATTCTTATTGCGAAACATTTCTCATCTTTATCTAGATGTTAAGTCGTAAGTTATGGAGATAATCCGAATTTGGGAGTCCAATTGGTTCTGATTGGCTGCCATCTTTCTCGCATTTGGCTATCTCTTGACACTGGTCCAGAATCAATAAAAATGAGATAAACTGATTCCGAGACAATCTCTGAGAAAATATTTGTCAATTAAACCTGTAGGTGGTTCTCGAAAGAGTTTACAATAAAGAATAAGAATGTTATTTGTCTAATGCATAATGCAAACAATGGCTCGTATAGCAATCTCAAATAGTACTTGCCTAATGTCAAGTCTGAATTTCCAGACGTCCGACTAAATGATTCATATTGTTTTCACGAGTACAACAACGTGTTAATTCTTTTACTCATTCATTGTCCCTTTAACAACACTTCGCAAGTATTCGTCAATTTCTATTCAATTTCCACCACTTAACCCTTTCTGCCACACTTCTTAACCACTTCCAAGAAAAATTTACACAAAAAAAATTGTGATTTTAAATCGTCTTGTGTAACGTAATTAGCTTCTATCTCTTAATTTCTCCGTTTCCTTCGTGTAAACTCGGCTCGAGTAAATTTCGATACACTTCTTTGCGAGTGTGGGAAATGAGCTCCAGCGTTCCCAGAGACGTCGGGAGAGTTCAACTGTCTATTAGCATAAAAAGTAAGGTAGGGAGAGCGAGACGAACCGGGTCAGATAAAGAAGAGAGGCAAAAAAAAATTCAGTGTTGCAATTACTCACTCCGCCTACTGGTGAAATTAAAGGGGAAAAAGAGTGAGTGGTAAACACTCTAAATGGTGGTGACAAGATTCACCGCCAGAGGCGCGCAGCCAAAGTCAAGCGAGCGAGTGAGTGAGTGATTTCTGCTTCGATTCCTTCCCTTCGTTCTCTCACATACCTGTAATCAAACGCCACTTCACTCTGTGGCCCCCTTTTACTCGCCCCTCCCCGTCGTTCGGAGACCGCATTTTCACGTCAATGGCGTCTTTTGTCACTTCCCCCTTGTGCCAACAGAAAAGACGCCCTTCGTGTCATCCGATAAAAGGATCTTTTCCACGTGTGTCCAGGCACAACCAAATGAATCCTTTTCACTTTTTTTATATTCCCATTCCCCGCACTTGCCTCGGTCGTCATGGACACGATCGGCTACAAAACAAGCCTTGTGACGGCAAATAAACGTCAAAAGCCAGATTAAACTCGACTAAATACACCGGTATTTGTCAAACTTCTATTGCTGCATTACACAACACTATATTTGAACAATACCTTTAAAACTACAAATATTTTAACTATTAATACCAACTGTTAATAATCATCTCAAAAGTTCCTCTGAGCAATATCATTCGGATGAGGTTGTTTAAGCTCATAAATGTACATCATTTTAATAAGTTTGCATAACATTAACTTATAACATATATTATAGCATTGACTTATAACATTATTATAACATATAAATTATTTTTAAACATAAGATCAACAGTGAACTTTGTAAGTTATAAATATAATGTCTCTTGTTATGCGACAGGTTGCGTATGGCCGAAATAGTTACTGGTGACCTTAAGCCTTTTCCCCCGTTTACGACATCATACACCTTTATTTCCAAATCTTTTCTCTTCTCCGTCATTTTCTTCTCCTTTAGGTTACTTTTTCCCATTCTCTACAAGACTGTGCCTTTAAAGCCCTTATCGCCATGACGACAGTCGGTAGGAAAGGGAAAGCGCAAGTTACAACGCTCGTTATCAGTGACCAAAGTCCATTTCCCGTTTAATTTCTTCGTTTTCTTTAAAGCTTCTCCTCGCATTGCGGGGTCCTAATTGAGACATTATCCCGGAGAATTTTTCCCTTTCGCTCGCTGGCTCGTATATTAGGGCTAAAGCACACGGACCACCCTTATTCACACCATTTAAGATGCATGAACTTGCCCGAACCACTTTTTTCTCCCATGCTCATTCTCTTTTCCTTTTCTTTCGCCGTGCAGCAAAAAAAAAAAAATTATTTTTTTTAAATTCCAACTCCACCCAAAACGATGCAGCGAAACCAGTCGTTTTCCATGGATTCTTCTACTTTCCAAATGCAAAAATGGACGACTCCTTTACTCTCATTTTAATCTCCACTCCATCAGCTTACTAATCGATTTTTTTCTCAGAGTTTTCCCAAATTCTTTCCTCGCCCCCTTTCTCCAAACACCAGTGGACCCGACTTAGAAGAGGAGAAGAAAAAAAAAACAAAAAACAATCCATTTGTGTGGTCCCGTGTTCGGGAGCAAAAAACCCTCTTGCGGTGGTCGAGGCGAGACCTTGAAAAATAGGTCGCTTCGGCGTTGGCGGCCATTTATCCATCTCCAAGAGTGGGTTTGTAATACAGTGGAACCCGCGAGTAACGTACTCTCTGTATAACGTAAACCCTGTTATAACGTCAAAAAGGTTTAGTTCCCAGAATACAAATTGTGTATTAATTTACTCGGTTATAGCGTAAACCCAGATCAGATCTAACGTAGCAAATTGTTGGGTCCCTTCTGTTAAGTAATAAACGTGGTTTTACTATAGTATGTGCATTGCGTGTTTGGTCCTGTGCCAATGCCAATCGCCGCAAAGTGAGTCGAACCGTTTTCCTCGGTTTTCTCTTTTGTGGCCAACCGTACGATAATGATCGTATCGGTCTTCCGACGCGGGCAACAGATGGTTTGGGCGCACGCCTACTCCGATATGCCACCCCCAAATAAAGGAAGATAAAGAGTGGGGCTCCACCCCCACCTGACTCGAGTCAGCAAAATGCCTTTCCGTCATGCTCGTGCTACTTTTAATTGCATTAACGGTTTCGAACTGACCATCTGTTTGTCTGACAAACCAGCGGGATGTGGGTGGTGGTCATGCTCGAATTCCACCTCGGTTTGTCAGTCTCCCATGTTCATCGGGTATTTATTTCATTGCTGGCAATAATGTTGCAACGTGTTTTGAAATGCTTTATTGCCATCTGCAAAACAGTCATCTTGTTGTAGGAAATTATACGTCTAGCGTCGGTGGAAATTTCCAGAATTACCTGTAATCTTGGCAATTAAGACGAAGTTAAAAACTCTCTTTAATCTTCGATAACGGCGCTTTCTGTTGTTTCATAGCAGCATCGTACACTGTTGGATTGTGCAAGCCACAATAGAAATCCTGCGGTCGTTGGATAAATTCCCACAAATTATCGATTAACCCAATGTCCATAATTGATAATCACGTTGCCGGACTGGCCGATCTTCCAATATTGACTCTTTATTGCCAAGCAGAGTTCAGAATTTAACGAGAACAACCCAGTGATGGGGGGAAGCTCATGGTCTTTGGTCCAAATTACTAAAAGTCGTTAGCAATCTGCCATCGAGTACATGGTAATTACATCATTAGGTTGATGATCAAGCTCGAGCAAAACCCCAGTTCACTCAGTTTTAATAGAAGTCAGCAGAAAATCAATTCGAAATCCCACAGCTGATCAACCATCTCATATTCTTACGAATTCTAATGCTTAGTTTACGAGCCAATGTCAATGACATAGATGCACTATTGTCAACAGACACTGTAAACACATCTTAAGTTGCTCTTGTGTAAAGCTAGCAGATATCAATGAAACGTAGTCTTGGCAAACCACCTCATCTCGACGTCGGTTCTTCCATTCACCCGATAACTGCAAACCCTTTCCTCTTCGTACGTGTGAACTGCGCACATTTTCGTCCAGATAATTACGACATTAAACCCGTATCTAGCATCTGTCTGTACCAGTGTGGAAACATGGAAACGGGGGAGCCATGGGAATGAGGGTAAACCCGATACGTGATTGGGGAAGAAGTATTCCATTCTTCCCATCTGCCAAGGCGCAGGTTCTCCTTTCTCGGCGCTGGTTTTCTCCACAAAGGCTTCTTTTGCAGTTCTTTGCAGGCGAAGCCACCGAACCCGCCTTTGGGCCGAGCTTCTCTTTCACCGCTTGGTGGATAATGAACTCGTATTGCCAGTCGACGAATAAATCACCGGACGACACACTGCAGCAGTGCACGACTGACACGGCACCCCACCTGGCTCAAACTCGCTTCACCTGCGCCGGAATCACAATAGAAACCGACAAAAAAGAAAAAAAAAATTCTTCTCCCCTTTTAATCCCCTCCGAAGGAACCATTTGCTTAAATTACTCGAGGCCACGACATTCGCACAAAAGAGCCAAGGTGACATTTGCCTTTTCTTTCGCTCCGAATTCCCAGCGGATAATTCGCTGGCCCATCAAGGTCGTGCAAAACTAGCAATAAATAAGAGGAAAAGGGGCCTTGAACTAGGCACGGCTTAAATCCTTCGAGTCCCTTTCTCCCAAATCCCTCGAAATATGTAATCCGATTGGACTCGCTGGCGCCATCTTCGTGTACTGCCGAAACTGGACACGCCGAGCTCGATAAAAGCCAGGTGCACGTGACAACAAGCAGACAGCGAGTTAGTCCGTCAGGGAGGCGCTGGACTTTTTCAAAACATAGGTGCCTCAGGAGGAAACGCGACACTCGCTCGACAAATATCAATTAAGCCGGTGCGGAATAAATTACTCGGGAGATGTGCAGGGAAGATTAAAATATGTGGCGTCATCACTTGCAGTCGACAGAGAATTCCTGCGAAAAACGAGTGATTGGAAGATAAAAGCTGGGAATGCGAGTTGTAAATTGGCGTCGCATCACAATTGCTCGCGACAATAGTCGGTGGAATTATCAAAACCGGACGTGGTCAATCTAAATCAAATAAAACTCCTCCCACGTCCTTAAACGAGCGTCAAATATTTCAATCACGACTGAATTCCAGCCAATCTCGCTGCCTTAAAAGCCGTTGACAAATTGCAACTTGCTTTGCATTTTCAATTATTAATTAACAACACATCGCTTCCAAACAAATCCAGTGCAAATAAAAGATAACTTCTAAAACCGGCCTAACTTTGGGCTCAAATTAGCCCCCTCCAGTGCTTTAATTCCTCATTCCCCTGCAAAGGCCACAGGATGGGGGAAGAAAAGCAGATAATGGAAATAGATGGCGCCCACTAGTGTTGGAGAAGGGTAGAAGGGGGTGACAAATTGCGCCGTGGTAAAGGAAACAGTGGTGAGTTTGCTTAAAATGTGCTGATTCAGAATAATAACAAATCCCTAGTCTTACATCTTTACATAACCTCCCTTCAAACAAAAAGGAAGAAATGAAAAAATATAGACGGTCGTGCAAAATGCTGCAATAATGGCTTCTCTTTCTGTTGTTTGTATTCGCAGCGAGCATTTAAGTCGTGCACGTACACCTGCCAAGCAAACTCATCGATAGGCGAGTTTGTTGATGCGTGGTGAATACTAAACTCGGACCCCATCGCATCGATCCGCGTCCGGCGTCTGTGATCGACTAAACTTTATCATCGTTTTACACATCCACAAATTCATGAGCAGCCGCCATTTTTCATGACACTTGTTTTTTTTTTTCTATATTTTTTTTTTTACGGTTGTGAGTGTTTTGAATTTGTGACCAAAGACGGCGAGGGGATTCCGGCGACTGACGGCCCTTAAGGGGCTGTCCAAGGGACCTTTAAAATAATGTATTTTTTCTCTTTTGTACATAGAGTTTGGTTTGGGACTTGAAAAAAAAATTTTCAATGAAGATAAGAATTTTTTTTTTTAAATATGAGGTTGTCAAAAATCTTGTTAGACTTGGTAGTGCTTTATCAGAACAAGGCCTGGCTTGGATAAACAACACTAGGGGGATATGGGGGAGTGGTGAAGAACAAAAGTTTAAGAAAACACGCCGTGGTTATGTTATGATGCAGCGAAAATCTTGAGCAAACACGCGGGGCCCTCATTTTGCTCAAGTCAACAGCCATCAATTAATTGCTGCTATTATATTTATTTTTTTTAAGTGTGAATTTCTTCGCCCGTGTGTGAGAAAGGCCGCGAGGGGCGTTATGTTTGTACAATAAAAGAATAGAATTGAAATAAGGTTTGCACTGATTTTGAGGGATTTTGACGAGTTGTGTGGACAATTTTTAGCGACGATGCTTTAAAACTAACAATTTTTAATAGTGACATTCCATATCTCTGTTTTTGCAGTTTTTATAGTTTTTGTTTACATTTGTGTAGTAAAAACTATTTTCAAAAACAACAAAATCTTCAAAAACCAAGATTGAATGCGACTATTAAACATTTTGTTCATTTCAATATATTATTATTATTATTGAAAATTCAATTATTTTCTAGCATACAGTACGTCATTCAATTTCAGCAAATTTCGTTAAACTTCAATAATTCTAAGAAGTCTGAAAATCTCGTTGACAGGTTCAAAAAACTTTTGAAAATCATTGCAAATCTCAAATCTTTTCACAAAAAATTTATAAAAATCCCCCCCCCCCCCCAAAAAAAGAAAAAAAACGACTAAAAATCCCAACAAATCTATAAATCTTTGCAAAAAATCTTCCCAAACCTTAAATAAAAATATTTTTTTAAAACAACAAAATCTCGCCGATGATACACGAATTTCACAAACTTCCGTAAAATTCTCAATTCCTCTAAACTTCAACCTTTTCATCAAATATCTTTCAACACCAACCCAAACAAACCAACCAACCCTGTAACCCCAAAGCCAAAACCGGTCAGGGTCACTCCCAACAAACTCTGATTCACAACTGCAAAATCCCCGAATCACTCCATCGATACAAGACTCATTCCCATCCCAATTGTCCCTTTCCCTCTCCTCCCACCTCCCCTTCCCTTCCTCGGATTTATCTCATCATCAAGCAGGGGTTGTGTGTGGGTGGGGTTTCGAATCAGATGAAAGGGGGTGGTGTGCGTGAGGAGCGTGTGGTGCGTTGGCAGTACTTTGTGACACGCTTCATCCATCACTCGGTTAATTTACAATCGACAGCTTTTCGAGACTGTGGCACACGACCAATGGGAATCGAGTGTCGTTCACAATGAGGAAGATCGAGGGGATGATGAAATGAAGGCCATAATTGATTTGACCATCAATCATTGACCGCTTCGATGATTTCTTTCTCGTCAAAAACCCCCTCAAAAAAAAAAAAAAAAATCTGCTCGTTTCACATACGCAACTCAACCCTTAAAACTTGGGGGTGCAAAAGCTTTAATCCACCATCACCCCCACCTCCTTACCCCCGCCAACTCGCGTTTTAAAATCTCCGGAGAAAATCCATCAGATAAAAGTAACATCATCATCATTTTTCTTCAAAGTAAAAAGGGAAAAAAATGAACGTCAAGGGGTGGTGAGGATGGGAGTGGTGTTGGAACGGGGGGAAGGGATGGAAATGTTTTTTCAGGATTATAAATTCGCCATGTTTTCAGCTTGAAAAGTTGTTGTCCTCGATTAATTTAGGCTTTTCGAGGCTTTTTGTTTCGCGCGTGTCGTAATCGATTTTCATTTTGCTTATAATTCTAATAAGCCCTGTACTTTATTCCATCTGGGTGACCTTGACCCCTCAGTCGCGAAACATCTGGCCTGGTGCAAATGTTGTCCGAAAATTGTTTGTCGCGACCTTTGGTGGCAGCCATTTTGAGAGTTTAAAGACCCAATAATAAGGAAAAAAGTCAAATTAAATTCAAGATTATATGAAATATCAAGTTTTTATGGCATTTTGTAAATTGTTTTTGAATTTTTAACTACAAAACATTATTAATTCTCACCGGAAGTCAATTTAAAAAACCATTTTAAACCTTGCATGATATTTAAAAAAACATTATATTTTGTTCCATTTTAAATTTTTCACCTTATGATTTTTTTAAAAGCAAAACACTGAAATTACGTCATATTTATCCTCAAAAACACCGTATTTATCATTGCGTGGCACTTTAATTCCCATAATTCTTTCATTTCCTTCATTTCCGGCCGTAATTAAACGCCACTGAATCACTTTTTCGACCTGAATTTCGGTCACGGCCAAATTTTATTTCACCCAACTCAGCAGAAATTTGCATATTTCGTTCCATTGTGAACATTCCGACAAAGCAATGGAAAGCAGCTACTATTCCACATTTGCTCGAATTTTTAATGAGCACGTGCTAAATAAACATTAAAATGAAAAATTTAACAGTAATTTCTTGCACAGTGTGCTGCACAAACAATTTTCTCGTTATTCCGAGAAGAGGGGGAACAAATTCTAAAGGTGAGGATTTAACAACCCCTACACAAACACCACCCCTTACTTACCTGGATATTTTCCCACAGGTGCCTCAAACAAGGGGGGCAGGCTTATTTCTATAATCACGAAAAAACCCTCTTGTGCGAATCCAAGGCAGTAATTTGCCGGCATTTTCTTCCTGGTGCGATTTGATCCCGCACTTCAATTCGAGTACCCCATCGAATCAGCCTAGAGTGCAATTAAAAACCCCCAGTTCCACATACCTCACCAGACATACCCTCGGTCTTTTATTTTGACTCTTTAATTACAAACACGTTGATGCAGTTGAGCGATCGCGTGACGCCATCTTAGTTGGTCGTGGGAGGAAAGAAATGTTTTTTTTTTTCAGGGGTTTGGTGGGGCTTAATTTTAAAATACACTAGTTTCTAGTCTATGTTTCGTCGATTTTTATAAATGTTTTATGTGTTTTGTCCATTTGCATAATTTAAAATATCAAAATTTTGGTAGATTTTTCAAAACAAATAAAAAATATTTTGAAAAATCAAGTAAAAAATGACGAAAATTCTATATAAATTTTATAAATTTCACTAAAATCTATCGCAAATTCGTCAATTTTAATCGATTTTTATAAATATTTTACCTATTTTGTTCATTTGCATGATAAAAAGTATAAAAAGAAAGAAAAATTTGGTAGATTTTTAAAAATAGATGGAAAATATCTTTAAAAATCAATGAAAAATGATGAAAAATCGACTAAAATTTTACTAAAATCTATCAAAAAAATCGAATAAAATTTTATTTAAAAAAAAAAAAAAAAAAAAAAACTTTAAAGATATCCTTAAAACATCATTCATTGAATTTCCGCTATCAAATCACTAACCCCACTTACACCTCCAAAAACCGCATTCAAAAAAAATCTCATTTTCCTCAAAGAAAATTTCTCACCTCGCAAACCACGAGCGAAAGGAAAATAAAAATTGATGGATTAGTCGGTTCAGGACGAAGGCATCTTTCGTCGGCTCAGGAACAACTAATCGGCATCACCTTAGTTTCCTTCACACCGACTCCCCGTCCCCGTACGGGCAGAACAGCTGTTCGGGGGTGGGTTACGTTAGGGCTAACCCATAAAGGGAGCTTAAAAAGACACGTTTGGGTGTTTACTCTTGTCGCTTTGTCATTAGGAAGGCGGCGTCGAATCATCGAGGCAAGCAACTCCAAAGGAAGGCAGGCAGGCAGCAGCCAGTCAATCGGCTTAGAGCAACGCGGATTAAAATCGACGTAACAAGCGTCCAATATTGCTCTGCTTTCCTCCGCTCGACGACAGACTACTTGTCGT
>JAQFZP010001204.1:0-21316 GCA_034695745.1 Geophilus truncorum | reverse complement strand
ATAAATAAATAAATAAATAAATAAATAAATAATGAAAGAAATGAACAAAATCTAGCATCATTAATTTTTTAAAAAAGCAAAAAATTCCATTTTTTTTACACAAAATAAACCTGTATTTTAAGCACTATATTACGTACACTATATTCCACCGATATCCTCGCACTATACCTCAATAAAAAGTGGCAGCAAACAGAATCGGTGCGGGATCGCTGCCAAGTGGCAAACGCAACACCACTGTCACTTACTAAACAATAGCTATTTCCCGCACTCGGATCGAATGTCAATTCCCCTTCCCTTGCCGTCATCAACCAACTGGCCCACTGCCCAAAGCACTACAAGACACACTTCTTTTTGCAACCCCGCGGACTCACGAACCCGTCGCGAATACTCGATGACCGACTCGCACTCACCGATGACCGGTCTTGATGAAATCGCACTCGGCCTGTTGCAATCAACCTGATGATTGGACGTCTTATTTGACTGGGGGAAGAAGATGTGAGGGGGGATGAGGCCTGCGGTCACCGAGTGTGGCGCTGGACACGAGTCAAAGTGGATTTGGGGTGGAGATGTTGTCGGTAGTCGGCGCACGTCTTGGGCATTAGGGGTCAGGGGAATTGAAGTGAATAGCAATGCAGATGGGTACATTCTTGGCCTTTTGTGTTTGTTGTCGGGAGAAATGTGGAAAATGTGTTGGCGGGTTTTTAATGGAGGTTAAAGGATGGAATGCCGCGCTCGGATTTCGCCGTCGAGATGAAATTCTTCGCAGATGTGAAGATGGGTGAAGGAAATGCAAGATGAGGGAAGTGTTTCGTGGACCGGGCGCATCGATTTGACCGGTTTGGGTCAATGTTTCTTCTTGGTTTTAACAATAGGCAGTTTGCGATTTTAATTTTTTCTTAAAAGTGGGGTTTACACTTTTAAGAAAAAATTCAATTTTATTCTTCTTATTGCTTGCGAGAAGAATTTCGGTTAATTCTTTTTATCTTCTGAGTCAAGTTAAATATTTTAATTTACCTTGAATTTTTGGACAAGAAGAATTTACCAACCAATGAGAGCACAGGTTCAAGGGTCATGAGTCATGAACTTTAACCTTGCATTTGCTGGTCAAACATGAATTTCTTAGAATGTTAAAAGAATTGTTAAACTACTGTATGGTAGTTTAAATTTTAACTTTCATTTGTGTAATTGGACGTTGTTCTGTAGTTATAAATTTAAATGTCACTGTTAAATGATTTTTTGTGCATGTTGATTGTTTGCTAAGTGCATTATTTATAGGCTACTTATGTGACTTGGAAATGGCCTCATATTAGTCGCTTTAAAAGTCTTAATTTCAACGCTTGATTTGGAATGAAAACTGTATCTTTAATGTTGTTTGTCTAGTCAGGTCTAATGTGAGTTGGTGAAATGTAAATTATTTGTGAATACTTTCACATGGCAAAGTGATTCACTTTTTAACAATTTGCTCTTTACATTTTAAGTTCTAACTTGAATTGGAGTGAAACTTTTGCATTTTATGTTTAAACCACATTTGAATCCAACAATATTGTTGTTGTTGTTTTGAGCTTACCCATTTAATTCAGCTGTTAGCACAAGGTACATTTGCCTAAGCTAGTCTGGATTAAAATTCCATCAACTCAATCAACAAATATAGACTAAGGAGAACCCACAATCCAGGTTTTGTCATAACCACAGCAATGCAAACTTTGCATTCAATTATCTAGCATTGATAATCACAAACGCAGTGGTTGAAACGTCGAATCCTTTAAGTGTAAATCCTTTTGGTGTATTTTAGTAATAAATTCGGATTATTTTGCTCATGTAAACGTATAATCGTAACCACATATCGCAAACTGCGATTGGGAAATTGCGAAAAACATGTGCAACCCAGACTGTTACACCCATCCACCCACATGGCAGATCAGCGCCACCTGGCGGCCCAAGCACAGTCGGATCGTAGCAGGCGATGCAGGTCGTCGCGCCTGTTGGATGCCTGACGGCGGCGGAAATGGGCCGTAACTAGTCAATGGGGGGTGGAAGCAGCACGAGCTCGTGTAACGAGCCCGTCCATCATCCGGGATGATCATCTCTGCCTCTTAAAGGGTTGCGTCGGACAAACGCAAAAAACGGATCGAAGATCGCAGCATCTGCTGGCGGTTAATCGCACAACGGCCGTCAGTGTATCGCGGGTGACAAATAGGTGTAACAAGGCGATTCTCGCCGGCGCAAACCTATATTTAAGAGCGTCCTCTTGCGTGCCTCGGTGAGAAATGGGAGTAGAACACCCTGTGATTACAACTACTTTGGAATGGTTAGTGTGTGAAACTGCTGCAAAATGCCTGTGATTCGCACAAAAGCCCCCATTTTCACTGGTGTAAATTTTTTTTAATGTTTTGCAATTGTTTTTTGGATGATGATGTTGATGATGATAATGAAAATGTTATGAGGAGAATGCATGAAAAAAACTGAAAAGTTTTTTTTTTAAAATTGTTGTTTTACTGTTAGTGTGGGAAAAAGAACAGTTAGCTTTAATTTGAAGTACAATGTTATAATTGTAATTATAATTTTTTTTTCTTAATTTTTGAAATTGAATTTTTTGTTACTGAGTGGCGCTTTGGTTAATTCCAAAATCAGCCACGACTAACCAGTGGGGCGCTAATGATGCTAAATAGGTAAAATGAATTTCTTTCATGGGATATTTTATTTTACTGTTTACTTCTAATTGACTAAAATTTATATATATGATGTTTGAGTGTTTATAAAAAATTTATCCATTAGAAAATATATTGGAAAAATATACATTTCACACTTTGTCTTTACTACAATTACTTTTACAGAAAAAGGTTTGCAGATTTTGTAGAAATTCAACTCTTTCAACAGTTTCTCAATAAAATTTCCATCAGAAAAAATTTTAATTTACTAAGTTATTTTAATTGGTTAGTCACTAAACGATTACAATCAACAGTAATAGTTCTAACTACCAGTAAACCAATACTGCATTAACTTAACTTTTTACAGCTTCTAAATTATGGCGTGAGGATAGTTTAATAATTATATAAATCATCATTTTCACCCCCTGTAATGGAATTCCAGGTCATAAATCAACGAAACGAAGAAAATTTGAAAAATTTCTCTTTTTATTTCCACTCAGAATGAATTTTTCCATCTCCTCCTCAAACCCTCTACTCCCAACACAAAAAAAAACCAAGAGGTAGTTTAATTAATAGTCCTGTATGGAGCCTATTAAGGTACCAACAAGTGGTCATGATATAGTATAAATGTCATCTGCAGCGAATAAATAATGCGGCCGACATTTTTCTTTTCAGGTGAAAAAAAACCAGTTTTTGTTTTTTTCCTTTCTTTTGTCGTGTTTTGAGTCTGTGGGTGGCACTGTCCGTCCTTGGTCCCGTTGACGTCAGCAATCTGTCTTAGGATGTCTCTCACAGTGGGTCTACTGGCAAAACATGGCGTGTAAACTCAGTTGGGTTCTGTGTTTGGTGGCTCCTGCAGTGTTGCTGTGCTGGTCCTATCATTGGTCATTTGTCGCTTGGTTTTTTTTTCTAGGGTCAAAAGGGTTGGGTTGGTTTTGGGGCTAGAGATGAATTGGTTTGGTGGAAATGAAATATTGGTGGATGTTTGTTTGGTTGCAGGAGGTGGTGATTTGTCTGCGGAGGTGAAGTTGAGGTGAGTGTCGCGTGGGATGATGGGGAATGCTGTTGAAAATAAACGATCGAAGCACATGGACATTAGATTTAATTTCATCAGAGATTGGCTTATTAAAAAATTGTTTTCTTTGTCTTATGTTGTGAGTCGAGTCAACCAAATGTTGATGAATCCAATGTGGTATGGGTTTTGAAGATTGGTTTTGAACAAAGTTTCTCAAAGTGTTTGGCTGCGAAACTTCTTTGCCGTAAAAAGATTTTGTAATTTGTGCAAATACAGTTGAGTGTTGTCGTCATACGATTCATAGTATGAGAAATGAATGAAAGTTAAAGTTAGGCGAAGTTTAACTAATGTTAAAGGTATTGTTTAACTCAGCTTAAATTGTAACTTTTGTCGGTGCAACTGGATATTAGAAAGTTTAGTAGTTTACAAAAGCTTTATTTCTATGTCCAAATTTTACAAAAATTTAAAGAAATTGTTACAAATCAGTAAAATGTATTTTAAAAAGTCTGAAACTCAGTAAAACACATGTAAAATTATTGAAGTTTATAGAAATCTTTGAAAAAATCATGTGAAATCATGTCATCTGTATTTGAATGTGTCAAATTTCATGGATTTCAGTTTGAGTTCTGAGTTTTCGGACTCAATAAACTCAAATTTCATCGATAAGATATTTTGATATATTTTCAATGTATTTTTAAGATTCGTTATGATTTTATGCAGATTAATGACTAATATTTCTTCTCGTTCTAAAGTATTATTTAGTTCTAGTTCCGAAGTTTTTACACTACTTGGTTCGTGTATGTTTTGAACATGTAAAGTCCAGTGTAAATACTGTAGTTAGGTTTATATTTATCATACATTTAATATTCCACACATTTACCTATTCATGATAGTTCAGTGAATAAAAGATTTTTCAACATTTTTTGCTTAATTTATTCACTTTGAGCTTCAATAAAATGTACTGGAAGAAGGTGCATTTTACTTGACCTTTTAAGGGATGTTGTTCTGCCTTATCT
Source organism: Geophilus truncorum (assembly GCA_034695745.1). Taxonomy (NCBI): domain Eukaryota; kingdom Metazoa; phylum Arthropoda; class Chilopoda; order Geophilomorpha; family Geophilidae; genus Geophilus; species Geophilus truncorum. The sequence continues at coordinate 16,637 of JAQFZP010001204.1, read as the reverse complement.
TGATGGTTAATGTCAGCTTTATTTGTTGCTTTTCTAATGAATGGTGATAGTTGGGAAGTTTTTAATTCCAATTCTTTTTCTCCCCTTCTTTTCTCATGTTTATTGTGGTAACCAGCTCATCGCACAGGTCAAACAGCAAAATAAATTCTATTATTCCTTAAATAAAAATCATCTTGGGTTATGGTGGGAGGGAGGCAGTATAGTGATATGGGAGAAATCAATGACAATAATGGATGGTTGTTGAGATGTATGGTTTATTGCCACAAGCAGTCTAGAAGGCCATACATGACATGTCACAAACACAGTGGTCAGTGCTACTGACAAGCTATTCTTCAGACACAGTCATTAATTCAAAGTTAATCGATTTGATATAGTTTACGAGAAATGCAAAACTTGCAGTTGTTTTTACAATTTTACATTTAGACATTTTCGACACATAAAATTTTAGAAATCAATGCGTATGCCTATTGGCAGGATTAACCAAGTTTTTTTGTAAAACTAGCAAGATTGTCATTTTTTTAGAATAATATTCTAAAATTACATCTAGTTCCATCTCTCGAAAATTTTTTTGCCATTTTGTTTTCAATCGCCTTTTTGTAGTTGCGAGTGTAAACAAAAGACACCAGAGGGAGATGTTAGGTGTGACACAATTGCATCCAGCGATCTGCCATCTTTTTTAAGCAGCAAGCAACATCATCTGGGGAAAAAATGTGACATTTCAACAGTGGCAACTCCATTTTACAACTAGATTAAATCCATACCAACTCCTTCTGGCAACGAGATTGAAACGAATCTCTCGGCGAAACGGAGTAAAAATGCAAAAAAAAATTGAAACCATTAAAAATTAATCCCATGTATATTCATTGTATCAGCTGGGAGTAATATGTCTTCGTATGGCATGCACAGCCCTACAAGTCATTTTTCCCAGCCTCACATTGTATTGTATTGTTTACTGCATTTTTTATGGGCTTTCGGAGTTGTAATACAATAATAAAACTTTGTCTTATGTCTTTCCAGGTATTTGAAATCAATAAAAGGATTGTTCTGCCAGATGAAGAAGTTAACTGCCATTTTTTATAACAAGGTAAGCAACAGTTACATTATTATTTCCCTTTTATTATGTGCAAAAATAAAATCCAGTTTTTTTTTCTTTTGGGAGTTGATGTTGTTGGGCAACAATTTTTCTTGCTGTCAGATAATAAGGGGGTCCTGTAGGACTAATTTAGGATGAATTACAACCCCTACTGACCTTGGCATGTGGGCAAAAAATGTGTCTATATCTCCTCACTTATAAACAAGGATGAGACCAATTAATCTAAGAAGGGGATGGGGCTATGATAAGACAAACTTAGGAAATGTCAAAACTGATGAGGAAAATGGAAAAAAATTAAAAGTTTTTTGCAGTTATTTTAGGCGTTTTTTTCACTGCAAATGCAGGATAATTTATCTTATTGACCAAAAGGCAAAAACAGGGTGTGGGGGATATGGGGAGTGTGTTGGTGGGGGCTGGAATGAGTATAGAATCGAATTAATGATGATGATGAAGAGTGAAGGATGTCTTACAAGTTCATGACACCTGCATCTGCTGAAGTTTCATAAAGATTAATGTGGTGAGGGATTTTTTTTTTATTTTACTCTCAGGGGGTCTTTAAGGTTGGGTTTGGCATTAAGGTTTTTTTCAAAGAAAGTGTTGATTGTGAAAAAAAAGTTTTAATTATAGTTGTTAGTGTTATTTTATGTTTTATTTATATTATTCTTAAATTGTGTGGTGGATACAAATAATTTGTAAAATAAAATAAAACTAAGATGCTATGCATTTATACAAATTTATTTAAATTTTATCAAATACAATTTTTTATTATAATATAAAATTAAATTGATAAAATTTAAAATAATCTTTATAAATATTTTATAATTTTTATCACACCACAAACTAAACATTTCACATCATTTACATAATTACACTATAATGAAACATTTAATCAAAACTTTACATAATCATCACCACAACTTTACTCTCATTTAATATCTCACATTAATCATACTTTATTTAAAAGGTTACAAACAAAAATAAAAAATAAAAGTTTAGTATAATCCCTTATCACCAGTTGCAAAGCAGGCTAATGACCTTTTGTCACCCAGGTTGTATATCTGTGGGTTCTTGTGACATGATGCATAGTGATGCAAATTAGCTGCAGTCTCCACTCTTGTTCCTTTTGTTTGTAATCTACATGTGGGACTGCCTTTGTTTGTAATTCATGTCCACCAGGGGGAAGTGGCATGACAGAAGGGAGGTTAGAGTTAACAGCAAGGGGTCTAGCCACCCTCACACCACCCCCTTTTCTCTCTTTTTTCTTTCTTTTACACCCACAAGATGAATAACTGACCTCTACCTCTTGTTGCACACAATGGGCCTTGTTTAGGTGATGTTTAGCTAAGTTTGTAGTGTGGAAAGGGGGGGTAGGGGTTGGTTTGGGGTTCCTTGAGGGGTCAGTGTTTGCAAGTTTGGGTTCCTTAACAAAAAGTGCATTGCTCAATGAGAAATGTCACTGTCATGTCAATCATCAAAGTTTTGCTTCCCATTCTTGAACCCTGAAGCGACATCTGGTGGTTGGAGCACGAGCTGAGTGGGGGATGAGGGTGGAAGGAGAGAAAAGATCTCATTCAGTTTGGTTCATGGAGGATGTCAGACCTATTTATAGTTGATGGCTCGTCTGTAAGGAGATGTTTACGAGGTAAAGCAGAGGTGAATTAGACTCATTTTCTACTTTTAAGGCTGTTAGGGATGAGTTAGGGTGATGGTTGGAATTAGGGTGTGATGGTGATGATAAAAAGTGCAATGTGGGCTTTTAATTGGCGTTTTTGATGTGTTTTTGTTTTAATAGGGAAAGGAATGGGTTTTGCTGTGTCTTTAATTCTGGAAGATAAAATTAAGTTAGGTAAAATGAGAGGTTTTAGAAAAATTTCAATCTTGTTGTATAGAAATGAATGAATAAATGAATATTGCTTAAGGTTGTCAGCAGCTACTCTGACCTAACGCGATCTGTCACATGACATGATGAAGCTCAGTACATAAAATCATTACAAAAATCCTATTAAATATCTTAACCACAAAAGCTACACAATCAGATTATGTAGAATGTTGAAATATATAGTTTTATACAGTTCCTACAAAATTCTATACAATATCGTAACTGCGTAAAATTATAAGTTATAGGTTCTTATAACTGAGTTTTTAGAAAGACACAAATTGGTTATAAGTTAAACCAGTTATGTTTTTATAGTTTTATAAAATGCACAGAAGCATTATAAGATTTTTTTTTGAAGGAAATTTTCTTGTTCATCACAGATTGTTACGATATTAAGACCAAACAATCATCTTAGAACTTGTATTGTTTTTTGAAATTGATTTAGGTAGGCATCTCTCGTCATTTGCGAGATAAGCAACAGGTTCAGCGAAAGACAAATATTCTCGAGTTCTAAGAATCGGCTTTCGATAAGATCATTGAAAACTTTTTCTTGTTTTCTGTTCTTTATTTACCGCTTAATGGTATTTGCAAGCCGAGCGAAGTTGCAAGTTGTATGATAGCGCAGAGATGGATTATGATGCTTTGTTTTGATAAAGTTGGAGTGCATGAATATGGGGAATTGATAGGAAAGTAAACAGCAAGAGCCGGCAGATGCAACAGGAGCCAATGCATCATGTGTGCTTGTAAATGTCTACATAGAACAAATTTCACACTCCCTATCTCGGCCTGCAGACACTGCACACCACTGGCAATTTACGAGCGCCACACAGAGCGACATCTGTTGCTGCCATTTGCGTCTGTTTGTCTATTGCTATTGGGCAAATTCGCTTTTGTTTTGTTTGAACTTTTACTTGATGTATCACGTGCTTTATGGCTTCAGGCATACAAGTTTACCTAAAAACTGTTTTACCTTGTAATAAATTGACCAATAGGTGGCCAGGTTTGTGTTTGTGTCATTCAAGAGGGTTTTAATCATTAGACTTGACGGATTGTGATAGATTTTTATAAATTCGTCACCAGTCATTAGCAATATGTGAGATTATTGGGTTTTTTTTTTTAGAAAAGATATCACTAGAGAAGATTTTGGAATAAGTAAATTTTTGAACTAAAAGTTAAAATTTTTGAAATTTTGACACCAGAGGGCGCCACATCAGAAAAAGTCTTTTTTATACATTATTATTATTATTATTATTATTATTATTACATTCTCGATTGGACTATGACAATCAAAGGGTCAGACAAACTCAAATGCTGTCGATAAGATTCGTGGGATTTATGAAGCTATTTTTAAAGATTTACGAAGAATTTTAGTTATTTGTGAGATTTGCAAAGATTTGTAAATATTACCTGAGATTTATAAAGACTTTTTAACGGGTTTTTTCAGACTTGGAGTTTTTTTGTTAAAACATTTGAGATTTACAAAGATGTGCAGAGATTTTTTTGACTTCTCGTCGAGATTTTCGAGAATGTTTGATCCTTTGGTGACATTACAATACCAAGTGATTCTTTATGGCAAAGAATTGTTTTGGATTGTTTTTAGTCGATCATAATCAGTCCCGACCAACCCATCTAAAAATTACTTAAGTTACCAGAAAAACTTCAATCTACATCTCATGAATATCAGATTACCTTTAATCTCACTATTAACGATTCAGCTTAGGATAATCTCAATTTATAACGAAAACCCATCGCAATCATTTAACGGTAACAAAAGTCGTTTGAATCCGGTTTGACCGATTTCAAGTTCACAATTTTGCCGCTTGGTAATCTTACCACCCGCCATGTAAATCGAGCACAACTTGCATAAACCTGTCTTTTACTTTTCTTTTTTCTCTTTCGATGATGAGCCGCGGCTAAAAGCGCTCGCATTCACCGACTTTCTCCTACTTAATCCTCTTTGTGAATAAAATACATGAAATGCCACACGCAAGCAGAAGCAGAAAAGGGAAGAAAATGGAGAAATTTCAAAGATAAAACTGCGCACACCTCTTGAAAGCGCTGGGTGTCAATTCAGTACAAGAGCTAGAAGCCGCTTACAAGGGATTATCCCTTAATCCCAGTGCAAATCCACAAGGAGGGAAACATGCATCTGCATTCATACCGTGTCACGCCAAGAAAGAGTAAATCTTTGAAGATCTCCTTCCACCTCATTTCATGCCACTGCCCCAACTCCCCAATGGGGGAACTTTGAAAGACATGGGGAGAGTTTTGCTTTGCTTTACCTTTTGATGATTTTCGCCGCTCCACCTCTCTGCTTCTACGAGTCCATTGTCAAGGAACAGTGAATGGCTCAACTAATATTATCGTTGGCTTTCGAAGTGCGTAAGGATTAAAACGGAAGATGGATGGTCGTTGGGCACTTAGCGAGGACTGGCTGTATCTCGTCAGCTGGTTTTTAGTCTAATAAACATCTTGATATGTGTAGTTATCTCATGCCTACTGGCAGGATTAACTAGGTTTATTATAAACGACATCGATGCAAATGTTGCTATCGCTGTTTTTTTGTAAATCAAAAACCAGGCAATATATCCAGATTAAAACTGCATTAAATCTACACATTTTTATGGGAATTAGTATAATGCAGTTGCAGAGCTTGAATTTTCTCTCCCCAGTTCAAACCCACCTTTAAATGAAAGCAAACTGGGTGTGTTTCGGGCATTTAAACCAGGATTAGGAAAAAATAAAAAATCAAATAAAGAAAAAACTGCATTTAGTAGGATTTCAAGAAAATGACCATCTGCAGTCATTATATCATCACAAATCTATTACATGGCCATCTGGATGGGGGAAAACAGTTAAACCTATTTTTTTTCTTTGTTTGCCTTAATCCACTATAACTTCTCTTTTTTTTTACCCAATAAAAAACACTTCTTAATGACATTCAAGGGCTACAAGACAAAAAGGGTCACTAAAATAAATATATAAAAAAACAAGTTTTTTAAGACTTAAGCTTTAAAATGGCTGGATGTTGTTTCTTAGGTGTACACAAGAACCATAAACATTGGTTTTATCAGCTGCTTTAATCTCCTGTTGATGTTTCTTGTTTAGACTAAAATTCAACTTGGAATTCGGTGTCAGGTTTCAACTTTTTTCTATCCAGTGATTCCCAGAAGGATAGATGTCATTTGAAGATCATCAGAAACTACTTTGGCCATATACTACCTGTCACAAGACATTATATCTCACATTTATAAATCAGTGCAAAAATCCTATATAAAACTACACAAACGTTTGTCGATTAATTAGTCGCAACCGTTTGTTGGTTTTAATTAGGGAGTTAGACCTAAGTTTATCGCGGTCTTTGTGTGTTTTAGCTCGCAAGACAAATTGATTCCATGTCTTGTTGGTGGTTGCCGTTGTTGTTGTTTTGCAAGTTATTGGCATTTTGCACTCGCGCGACAGTTTTAATTCGGCTAATGCACACAAGGTGGGGGCTGAAAGATGATCAGTCAAGATTAGAACAATGGCAGTGTGCAACTGTCTCGTGCTTTGTCTGTTTTTATTCATTGGAGAGGACGAAGTGCAGATGCACACATGCAACTGGCGTGCCACCCATATGAGTTAATGCACAAAGTTGGTGGTTATTCGAACAAAACCTCGATTAACTTGGGCCTCGTAAATAGATTATAAATGGTGAAGTTTTGGTAATGGAAATGTTGGTTTGTGAGAGACTGGTGCAAGTTATATGGAATTGTAATAGGATTAAGAGAAAATTGTTTTTTAATTTGGTTTTCAGTTTTCAATTTACTAGTGAAAATAAAAGTGAGTTATAATTTGTTGAAGTTTGAGTTAAATTTTCTAGTTTAGTTTTGAATGGGAATATAGTAGTGGAGGTGTATTCACAAGTGAACTGGAAAATGAAAAATGTCTTTTAGTTATTTGGGATGATTAGATGGTAGATAATTATAATTTTTCTATCAAAAATACTTTTGTTAATAAATTTTATTTTTAACTGGGAATTTGTCAATTTTTTGGTCAACAGTTTAGCAGAAATATTTTTACTCTTCAATTTTAAACTGGAATATCTTGATCATCTAAATTCCAAAGACTAAAATATATTTCTATACTTATATGTTTCTCAATTATACGAATTTATTGCTACACTCACTTTTCACTTGCAACCCTCAACTTCCCACAGAAATCCCCTTCAAAACGAAACAATTTGCCCACTCGAGTCGAAAAAGAAGACGACACAGACGACATTAGTTGTGTGCTGGCTCACCACAATCGGGTGTAAATTGCAAGTAAGAAAGGAGCGGTAATTAGTAGCGCTAAAGTGGTCTCTTCGCCATCTTTGTGTGTGGTGCAAGTGGCATTGAGTAATGAGACGCCAGACTCCTCCTTCGCGCTGCCTTATCTGCGCAGCCTCCTCCCACTTGACTTTGACTGATGAACAAGGCGCTCGGCCCAGCGGAACCCACTCACCCAACACCCCCTCGGGGCCCTCGGATCGCCCCACCACCTGTTTCTTCCTCTCCTGCCACTCAAGGTGGCGAAATGGAGCTTCTACTTAATTCTCAATGACGAATTAAAACCATTTTTAAATTTTAGGTGAATTTTTAGATGAATTTTAGATGAATTTCATCGATTTTTTCCCCCTTCTGTTTATTTATATGAATGTAATAAGCAGTTAATTAGTTGTGGGAATTGTGAGTGGAGATGTGATCAATTAGGTTTTACTGCTCTCAGCTTTTTAATTTCGACACCAGGTGGCTGATGGCTGTGATATGGTTCTATTGTGAAAGTGTAATTATTATTTTTTTTGTTTTGTTTTTGGAGATGTGTGAAGAAATTTCAGAGGGGGGGTTGGTGGGTTTTGTTCATAAATGATTAATTTAGCTCTTTGTGCATTCGGTATGTGGCTGATCATGGAGATAATTTGTGTTGATTATGTTAGTGATAATTTTTTTTACAAAGATTGTGAGTGCGTCATGAGCTGATTTTGAGAGGGCTAAAATAGCACTTCCGGTTTTATTTGGGAGTTAGAAACTTAGCAGAGAGTAGTTTGGATTATTGAAGCTTTGGGTCTGTGGCTCAACCGGAAGTGCCATTTTTGTTCGCTACAATTTGGTTGATAGACTTGTGAGTGATAAAAATTCAAATTTTATTAAACTTATTGATGATTTGGAGCAGCTAAAACAGCCACTTTCTGTTAAGTCATGGTTTTAATATTTCGTCGATTCTTACGTTTTATGTGAGATATTAAGTCCCTTAATTTGCAAACCAATCATAAAACCGGAAGTGACATTTTACCCCGCTCCGAATTGATTGGAAGAGTCTTGATAATCATTTAATTTCTTCATTATTAAAATTTGGAGTAAGCTACAATGTAACTTTCAGTTTTATTTTGGGTTTGTGAATTTAAATGGGGAACACATCGTTCAGCATCTAAACTAAGGGTCTACGAAGTACCGGTACCGACTCTACAGTCAAACCGGAAGTGCAATTTTCGACCGCTCCAAATAGCAACATTTGAGATGACACTCGATAAGCTCAAACATGAAATGTTTATATTTTTTTTTTACTCCATTTGATCTCACAAGATAAACTAATCTGAAATACAGTATTTATAAACGGCTTTTTATACATTGCTGTAAGTCACAGATCAAGTGTGAAACAAGCGCAGCCCCCTGGAATTCCAAACTAGTACTAAAAATTACCAAAGTGTTGAAAAACACTTCGAAACATCATAAACATTTTTTTTCTCGTTAATTTTTTTCTCTTTCAAATTTAATTCTCTGAGGACACACTGATCTATGAATGGCGCCGTTAAAATTATTTCTGTTCCGCAAGAACCGGCAGAAGAAGAGAAATGAAAAAAAAGAAGACAAAGTGCAATGAAGAATGGGGGTGACGAGAGAAGGGTGTAATGACTTTTTAATGGCAAAAAGCTGTTGAAAATGACAGGCAGTCTGATTATCCTCCGTGGAAAATGGGGAAAAAACGTTACAAGGGGATTTGTCATATTTTGTCGAGCTGAGTTCAGTTTAGTGGGAGAAAAATGAGCGCGAGTTAAAGCGCGTGAAAAATGATACGCGATGAAATTGAAATGATGTCGCCCAACGGCGATGCTTCAACTGCCGACTTCGGGACGATTAAAGACTCATTTTAGGTTGAGTTGGGGGTCCGAAATTTTAAGAACACTTAGTTTCGCACTTGCACTGATCACTCTAAAATTTTCACAATTTTGCAAAACCGGAAATGCTGTTTTTTTTCAGTTTCGAATCGCTTTGAAGGCTAATGGTATTTATTTCATTAGCAATTGTTCTATTTTAGGGTGATTTATAAGATACTTCTGGTTTGGCGAAATTGAAATTTTAGGCGCACTTATTTTCGGCGTTACACTGAATGTTTAGATAATTTCTAGTTTGTTGTCTAACCGGAAGTGCAATTTAAGTCAGCTCTAAATGTTATGACAGATGCAGTCATTACATCGAAACAGCAATTTCGAGCTATCTGTAACACAATTTCCGGTCTATCCAAAGTTTCAAATCTTTAAGAACACTTAGTTCAACATTGGTACTCAGTGTCCAGAAAATTTCTGATTTCTGGTCAAACCTGATGTGCCGTTTTAAATCGCTCCGAATCGCCACTAAGAGCAATAATGGTTTAAAAGAACGTAAAAACATAACAGATATTACAAAACATTTTCACGATTTAATTGTGTGTTGAAACGATGCGCGAAAATAAGTGCAAATATCGGAGAGATGATTTCGGGGCCGGTCAAAAGCCCTTAATTCAGCGACCACGAGGAGAGCATAATTGGACCGCTGAGTTATTATACAGGTGGTAATTGCGTAACGAACACAGGTCTGGCGATCGCCTGCGGCTCACCGAAACTCGAATGCGCCTGCGCACACTCGCAGCAGTTAATTTCCACCAATTGCCTTGCGACGGGCGGCAAAAGACATTGTTAAATGGATGTGTGAGAACATTTTAATTGCGTCGCTTCTGTGTAAACAAAGCAAAAGTTTGTAAAAATGTTGATAAAAGTGAAATTTTTATCTACAGTATGGTACGTTTTGAAGTAATCACAAGAAAGTAATCGAGAGCTGGACGAAATCCAAGCTCATAAAAGATACAAAGGTGACAATTTAAGGCGGTTTGATGGCACATTTCAGAGTATTTTTAAGGGTTTGAGTGAAAAACAATAAGAGTGTGGGGCACAGAGTGCACTGGCCATATTTATTGCATGGGGATGAACAGAGGACCTTCCAATTTGAGCTAATGGAAGAGCAGATTTGCTGCTGGATATTGTCCGTGTAATGGTCAGTTATGGGCTGTGGATGGACTGTAATGGCTTTATTAATATGGTTCACTTTTAAATTAACTTTTTATTTTTTTTTTTAGTTTGTGGAGATTTGTTGTATTTTAGATTTGGAATACTTGTAGTGTAAGTTATGTATTATTTTAGTGTTTTAATGATTTTTGTATGAATGAATTTCGCCATCTGGTGTTGAAATTTGTCCTGAAGTAGTAATCTTTTTATTTTATCTTGGTAAGGGTTTGAGATTACCGTTATTTTAATACCGGAAATTGATTCTAGACACTATTTTAACCCTAGAAATATATTTTACATTTTTTTCGATGTTGGATTGATTTGATCTGCTGTCTGTTGAAATTTGTCTTCAAAATATGCTGTTTTGCCGTTTTCTTTGTAACAAAATATAGATAGAGTAATTTTATAACCGGGAATTGCTTTTGAATACTATTTTACATTGTTTTTTAATGTTGGGGCAAATTGTTTTGCCTAAAGACCGATTTTTAGCTATTCTTAAATCTAAAAATTACATAAATTAGAATTTTTATTTTATTATTATTAGTGATAATCTTCAAAATTTCGACGCAAGGGGGCCAAAACTGAACATCAGAAGAGCTTGGTTTAACTAATTCCATTTAAAAGTAACTTTTTTCGGCGTTAAAAGTGCAGCGAAACGGTGGATTGTGTTTAGAATTTATGCGTCTTCAGAGTGTCATGCTCATTTTGTTTTAACAACCACCAGGGGTATCATAAGAGGCAGGACTTGTTGATGATGGAAACAAGAAGTTTTGTGCAGATGAGAAATTATAGCCAGAGGTCAGCAGCTGAGGTGATGGTTTATTCCACGCGTTTCCTAGGATTAACAGCAACAACTGCAGGCCTATGGGCCACTTTGAGCTTCTTATTAGTTTTTGGCTAATGGCTCAAAGGTAATGGCATGTAATAAGGAAAGGGTAAAACTTAGCCACATTTTTTATTAAATTTAGGGAAATTTTTTTTTACTCACATTTAACCTTTCAACCGCAAGAAAAAATGCATTAATTTGTAAATAAACACTAAAAAGGAAAGTTAATTTGTTGATGTGGAAATTGAAGTATTCGATGTGACAAATTAAATTTATAAAATCAACAAACTTTTTTCAATTATTTTTGGAATAATTAGATCTGGGAAATGTTGGTTACAATAATGGTTCATTATGAATCATGTGTTATGATGCGTATCCAAGTGTTGACAAGTTGGGTCTGACAAGAAAATGAGAAATGCAAGTGACATTGTGGGATTTAGGGGTGCATATGATTTTGATGGGCAGATATATTCTGCATAAAGATATTTTCTTGCATCCCATGATGCATGTTGGGGAATAATTGAGGAAAAATTGGGAGTGATGCATGTGGCAGTGGAAATATGAAATGATATAATAAATAATCATTTATGTCAGGGCATTAAATAAACATTTTTTTTCCTGGTATCAGGGAGTTCTTTTTATAGACACCCCTCCTCCAATTTGTTTTTTTTTTTTACTCCTCCCTTTACATACATGATGTGTAATTCTCCTCCCTTTGCCATTACTGCTTTCCTGTTTGTTTATCTAAGTTAGAATGTGAAGTAATTTAAAACTACGGTATATATAAACTGGGATTTAATTTCTGGTTTTTTTGTTTATGGGAAGCTGTAAAAAGTGAAAAGTTGAAGTTGAAGGTTTGGAAAATTAATTTAGACATACTTATAATTTCATTATTTTTAGTCTATTTTATGTGTATTTTCTCCATATTTCTTAAAGTTAGGCTTATTTTGGCAGACTTCATTCTCTTTGAACTGTTTTCAAAATTTTCTGGATTCTAGTAGTACTACAGTGCCCTTGGTTGAATGGGCCTAGCCACTCTCAATCATCCATCCCTCATCCCAGGCACGCTCTTAAGTCTCAAACCCCTATCCCCCATCACCGCCCAGTGTTTTCCCAATTGTGTCTGGTGGACCCTGCATCCACACAATTGAATTTCACCAAATCTCTAAATTTCATGCAGTAAATAAGCCTATCTAAACCAACCCTTGAAAAGAAAGAGAAAGAAAATCATTTCTCATGTTTGACACAGTCCTTTCTTCAGCTTGTAATGATAAATTGAACTCAGTGACAGGAGGTGATGATGGCATTGACAATGAATGGACTGGCTACAAGTTTGGACAAAAGGCCCTCTGGTGTGGGGCAAGAGCAATATTAACAGGCAAAGCTCTGTATATAGAGTACATATATACAGTGTTGCATACAATATGTTTTCAGGTGCCTCAGGGATTCAATATAAATGTGGTCAGTGATGAAATTGCCTTGCCCTACATTATTATCTTCTTCTTGGTGGGTCTCTAATGAGCTGAAGAGAGAAGAAGGGTCTAATCAAGCAAAGACCAAAGAGATGCAGAGGTCTTAGTACAGCTGCAGGGCCTTCCATGTCTGCTTCAATTGCATCTGAGTCAAACTTGGGACTTGATGATGTCATTATGTTGTGATTCATTTTCATGCCAGAGAGGAAATTCTCAGCTTTAGACTTGATTATGGTGGAATTTAATGGAGAGATGTGATTTTATTTGGTTTATGAGAGTATAGTACTTCAGCAATTAAAGGTACAGTAGCTTAATTTTGTGACTAAAGATTTTATTAATAATTATAATGAAGCTGTTTTGTGACTGGTGGAAGGTTATCAGTTATAAAATTTTAAATTTACTAGATGGATTACTACCTAGGAAGAAATTCCAGAATAGAATTTGCATCCAAAATTGCCAGTGAAGAGTTGTATCTCAATACATGATCAACTCTTTTTTTTTTCTTCTTAGTTGTATGAAGAATTACTTTGACACTTAGTGCAGACTGGCGGCCATTAATTTGAGCCTAAGGTGCGTTGAGGAGGACGCCGCTATCGTAAATCATCACAGTTCAGAGTAGATGATGAAGTGGTGACAAGGCGAGGCCACTTTGCCTGTTGGTTGCTTGCCCATTGCCCATCCATCTTGCCTATCGACAAAAGGTCGTCCTTCCTGTGCCAGCTTCCTCTCGGAAGTGACGTGGGACACGGCCAATTTCCGACTATGCCTCAAAAGAAAGTCTAGAAAATCTCGACAAAGTCTGAGAAAATTGATAAATGAGCCCATTTGCAGGATCAACCAGGTCTTTTATAAAATGGTCAAAGACGTAAATGTCACTATCGCCATTTTGTAAGAAATAAATATGCTAGAAGTCTGTCTTTGCCAATAAAGTTTTGGAGTGTTTGATGGGATGAAAAAGTGGACTCGTTCTCATTGAAATGAGCTGAGTCGAGCCATAAAAATCGCATTAGCCGGACACAAGTTTGCTAATTACGACAACAAATCCGGGCCTCATGTCCGGATGATATACGCCACTATTAAGAACAAAATGACCAGGCCCAGAAAGACTGCTGCAGAATGAAGAGAAGAAAAGCAATAAAAATGTCACAGTTGCCCACTTGTCACCGACTCTTGCAAAGGATTGGGTGGGCAATTTATTAGCAACACTGCCAGGCTTTTCTGCAATATCAATTAGCTTCAAATTATGGTGATATTGAACCGCGAGTCGAAGGTTCTTTTTCTTTATGTATTTTGAAAATAAAAAATTTTTCGGCGTCGTTAAATTACAGAGCCAATGCCTATTGGCAGAATTAACCAGGTTTTTTTAAAACAAAAATGAAGCAAATGCAGCCATTGCCGTTTCTTTAATTTAAAAAAATTTAATTTAAATTTTTGAAAAAAAAAAAGCCGTTAACAGTCCCCCCCTGTCTTGTAGACAAGGCACTCATTTGAAGGTACAGGGTCTGTTTACTTTAAGTAAAAGTTGGCAACAAAAAATCCACTTAAGTGCCCTCTGTCTTTTATGGTTGAACATGTTGGATCCTATCTGATGGCTTTCCACTTGCCAACCCCCCTGTCCAAATATCATTAGGGGCTCCACCTCTCCTGCAAACCCCACCTCTAAATCTCTATCTGTTGGTCCCTGTTCCAAACTCCATATTCCCTATTTTGCCAAAGGGGGTACTTTTAGATACCATCATAGGCTTAATGCGTCAATAAAGGGATAAAAGGGGGCAATTTTATTTGAATTGTTCTTTTGGGTCTTGAGTAACTACCCCCTCAACCCTTGTTCATGGTGTGCAGCATCATCCATTTGCACCTGCAGGGCAAAACAGTGGCAAAAATTCATGGGATAAATCAAAGGGTGGATATTGTTAGTGTCAGACGGTTTGTGAAAGGGTTAAAAGCTGATTCAGACAAAGGTGGATAAAATGTGATACATCTGGCACTTGATCTTGTGACAAATAAAGAAGTTGACTGTAGTCTGACCTTGTAATTGGCTTGAAATTGGAAGGAAATAAATTCTTGAGTTTGGGAGGAGATAAGAAAAAGTGTTGGATGACCCCTCCTTCCCATGGCCTGCAGGGGAGGTGCAGACAGCTGGCTCAGCTTTTTCCTTGGAATTGGATTAGTAGCTTAGATAGGCAGTAGAGGTGAGCATAAAAATTTATAACATAGCCAGGAAGTGGGTGTTTGGTATTAAACATTGTAAATGTGGATTTGCTTTGTAAAAGGTACAGGAAACTCAAATTGTGTGTTTGACTTATGGTGGGGGTTGTATTAGAAATTTGTAGCTGGATTATTGTTGGGACTTTCACACACATGCATTGCAAGTTATTGGCAAAGTAGGAATGTGTTTTAAAGGGAGTGGAGTCATAAAATAAGTGGAAAGTTGTTAGATCTACTTTTTAAAGGTGAAAACAATTAGTTTTTGTTCTTTTATGACATTGTTTTGACATTTTTAGATATTATTTATTACTTTCTTTAAAAACCATTGTATTTTATTTAAGGGAAAGCACAAGACTGGCTGTGAATTAGTTGTCTGAGCCCCATTTACTCTTTCATTACTGTGATCATTGAGTGCAATTTGTAACTTGTTGTTTCCTAAGTACCCCCTTTTTTAAGGATGACTAGTTACTTCAGCAGACACCAGATGGTCAAAGGAAACAATAGAAGCTGCTAAGGAAAAAGAAAGTAGTGAAAAGCTTTAGATGTTAACAGGTTGTAGGTGCAATAGGGTGAAACTAATAACTAGCAATAAATTGACAAAGAGGGGGGAGGGGGAGAGTGCTGCTGATGGCCATGTTGCTAACAGCCATGACTAATGTATACTTTGTCCAGAGTTTTAGAAAATTCAAATTACTGATCAGTGTGACAGGAAACAGGCAGTTTGTTATCAATTTCTCATTTTTTCCCCTCTTCTCTGTCAACCCCATTCTATTGTATTGTCAGATGATTTAATATTGTTTTATTTATGGTGATGCTTTGTGCTGTGGATAAAAGTTATTAAAAATTTAGATGCAAAATGGTTGATGGTGCTTCATGCTGGGAACCATGTGAATGCAAATAGGCAGTTTTCAAAAGTGAATACAGTTACAAGGAACATACAGCACTGCAGTAATCAAATTTAAATATAAAATACTTATGATACTTAAAATGAAAAAAATAGTAATCAGTTACTTTTACGCAACAATTGATCTTACTAGGGGTTATTGGCAAGAGTTGATCTCGCAAAGGGGTACTGGCAAGTTGAACTTGGAAGATACAAAAATCTTCACTAAACTCTCTTCCAAACACAAAAATTAGGCCTATTTTCACCCTCACTTGTGTGCATAACTTGGTGTGAATTTTGAGAGCTGAATCTGTGGGTTGTTGAGCCCATGAGGGGAGTGGGTAACAAGAGATGGTCTGCACAGCTGCTCATGTGGTCTTCAGGTTGGGGCCTGCAGTGTCAGTTGGGCTCTTCCCTGCACTGTTAGCTAGCTTGACCAGCTGCTCATTGGTAATGCTGTTTGACAGCCCACCCCTCATCCACTTTCCAGTGTGACCCCTGTTGTGGATGAATGGGGTAAGGGGAGGTAAGATGTGGCTAACTAGAAGCTCATAGCTGCCCCTCCTTGTGCTGAAAAAATAGAGGGTGAAGGAGAAAAACTGGATCTTGTCTGCTGGAGACAAGATGTTGGCTCATATTGTAACATTTTATTGAGGAGAGAAATTTGGGTCTGCATGGTTGACTGGTTGCTTAAGAGTGGATGTATAGCTCAAATGGGTACTTGTGGATTCTTTGAATGTCCTTTTGTTACTTTTTTTATTTTTTGGGGGGTTAAGGGGAGGCCAGTTGGGGCTTGTTTGGGGGATGATAAAGGATTTGGGAGCTGTTATTTAAGGACTCTGTTAGGCCTGGATTAGATATGGGTTGTTGGAGGTTACTTGAAGGAGATTTTAGTGTTTTGTAGAAATTTTTTAGAAGATTGGTATTTAACAAAAAAAAA
>JAQFZP010001203.1:0-21319 GCA_034695745.1 Geophilus truncorum | reverse complement strand
CATGCTCAATAAATGGCTGACACCTAGTTACATCAAGCTCGTGAATATTAGCACTTTATTATCAAACGATCACAACAAATAATGTATTAGTTACGATGGATATTAAAATGCTTACATTTTTCATTAAAACAGCAGATTGTATTGAAAAGTAGAATAAAACCGAGCACCAAAAGGATCTGCATAATGTCGGCGAAGTTAAAAACGAATGTTAAATATTTCTTGGATCTCAGGTCTTATACCCTCCTATCTATGGAACAGCCAATGAAAGTAGTTTAAATGTTTCGTTGATTAATTTACGTTTTGCATGAATAATTACTTATTTACTAAAACTATAATAATTAGTTACGTAAATTTTTACATTATCGTTACCAACACCGCAATACGAATTTGGTGATTTATCGATAAATGAAACTTTTTAAACAAAATATTAAAATTTTCAGTCAGTTTGCTTTATTAACACATTAAAAAATTAAACAAAATATTTAGCATAATTTTTATTAGAAACGTTTTTAAATAAAAAACTTTTAAAATCAGTAAGAACAAACAATTTACAAAATTATGTGCTAATTAAATGATTAATAAACTAGATTAATAAACGAACATTATTGCTGATTAACTGCTATCCCAGCACCTCCTTCTTGTACTTGTGCAAAAGCGACTGGAGGTACGGGGTTACGATTGAAGATTCGTCCAAATTGTTGATGCAACCTGTCCCTGACATTGTGTAAAAAACATATAGCCACGAGGGTGAAAACGACAAGAATTTTACCAAGAAATATAAAAATTATCTTAATTCGCATTCTCGTTATTTCTAGTTTAGTACGCTTGTTTTTCTCTGGTTTAAACTTAATCTTAGATATAAGACGCTCTTCCCAAAGAGTATGATGCGTAGGACCTAATTTTAAAAATGTTTTTGTAGAACTAGAACAGTAAATAAAGCTATAAATCTATACCTTCCGTGTAATTTGCATTTACTATGATTAGGAAATTGTACTCTGAAGAATTGTAACTGCATTCCTGTGGTGAGCATTTGCTGTTAATAGTGATAAGCCCAGGAGCAGTTGTGGTTATCGTGTTGTTTTGTGGCAAATCAGTTTCGGTGCATATTTCACTCGTTCTCTTTCCTGGTACTCCTAAGTGATGGTTGGAAAAATCTGAAATCTGTTTAAAACTATTAAAACGAGAACCAAAAGTTCTAAAAAACTTTTTTCATACCACAAGAGATTGCCAACACATTTCGGAGGTTTCTTCGCGGGGTAAATTCAAATTAGTCACGTTAAAAGTGAGTTTCGGTGCTTGCGAAATAAATTCAATCGAGCAGTTAAGTCCTTCTTCTGGAAGGGTTAAATGCATGAAGTACGAAGAGCCTCTCAGGACGAAAATGTTGCCCATCTTGTTTTCCTCGCAATAATGAGCAACATCAACTGTAAAATTAAACACTATGTTAAAGTGTAAAAATAAAACGTTAAAATGCTTACAGTGTCGATCAATGCAGTTAACCTCGAGAATAACTAAGAGAAAAACTAAAGCCGAACAAAAATTCATGTTAAAATGAAGATCACTTAGGAGCAGCATTAAATGTGTTGCAGCGAAGAAGATTTTTACCAACTGATAAAACAAACCAATATCACGTCTTTTATACCTGATTAGGAGTGATTACATTACAAAAGCCACCAATGAGAAGAGATTAATGCCATGCAAATAAATTTGTTTATTATTACTTTATGCAGTTTATGCAAATTTTTACAAAAAGTTTAAGCATAGTAAATGTAACGGACGAAACAAATCGATAAAAATTTATTTTAGGCACTTTTGCGTTAAATAATTTCCTAAGAATTTCGTAATAAAAGCTTATGTAACTTTGAACTTTTTAGATATCGTACCGTAAATAAAAATTATAAAAGAATTCATTAAAAAAATATTAATTTCCAAATCAAAAATTTTATTCATTGCACTAGATTACATCAAAAAGTTAAAAATAAGTACAAACACGATTAATTAAAACAAAATAAGTATTCTTAGTAAACTTTCTACATTTTGACAACTATTCTTGCTGATTAACGCTTTGAATAACCGATGCTCTGTTGGAAAGCCACTGCAACATCGTAACGTTGTAATCAAGCTCTAAAAAAACATGAGATTAGCTTGCTCCACAGATCGTGCAAATAAAACACGAGAAATAAGGTGCCCAACGGAAATATTTGCCCAACAAACAATATATAAATTTGCGTTTTTATGGACTCGAGTTCAGAATTCTCTTCGAAAAAAATTTGCTCAGCTGTGGATATCGGCGTGTTGGAAATATCACCAGGGAGAAGATATGTGGATTTTCTCATTGGTCCTATTTTAAAACAAAAGATACATTAATGTTTCATTATTTTGCATTAAAGTACAAAGAAAAAGTATTTACCGATAAAGTTTGCAGTGACTTCGATCAGAAAACTGAATTCAGAAGCATTGTAATTGCATTTTTGTGGCGAACACCTAGTTGTAATGGATAAAACTCCAGGACTGGTTGTAGTTACTGTGCGATTTAGCGGCAAGTCTGTGACGGTACAAATTTCGTCCGTTGTCGTTCCTGGTACTCCTAAGTCGTGATTGGCAAAATCTGAAAACTGTTTAAAAAATGTAACGCATTAAAACGAGTAAATAAATTTTAAAAAAGTTTCTCTTACCAAAATGGAATGCCAACACAGTTCGGATTCTTCTTCGTGGGGTAAATTCAAAGTAGTGACGTTAAAATTAAGTTTTGGTGAAACCGAAGTAAATTCAATGGTACAGTTAAGCCCCGGTTCTGGTAATGTTAAATCCATGTGATAGAAAGTGTTATTTTCGACAAAAATGGGCTTCTTGTTGGTTTGCACGCAATAATCAGCAACTTCATCTACAAACCCAAATAAAATGTGTTAAAGAAATGTTTAAAAAAGACGTTAAAAAATACTTACAATGTTCATTGACACAGTTAACATCGACAAAAACGAAAAGCAAGACAAACGTCGTGTAAAAATGCATGTTAAAATAAAGACCACTTAGAAGCAACAGCGAGATTTTTACCAATTAAGAAAAATAACTAAATTTCGATCTTTTATAGTCCACCGCACTTTGTAGTGTCACGTGATCATCATTTAAATAAATGTTTGCATTTTAAATTTTATTTAAGTGCGCGATTTAATGACGTCATACAGGTCTGGCAACTGCTGCGGTGTCTTGATGTTGAATGACGTCAGGATTAAATCATTCATTACTAAGTTAATACTTGTTAGCGAATAAGAAAGTTGTCGTGCACAGTAAAATAAATACGACTCGTTTTTAAAATAAAAAATCTGACATTTTAATCTAAAATAATAACTACTAACACAAATAATTTTATACCGTACAAACTGGAAATAAAATACTCAGCTTTTAAATTTAAAACCATTTAAAATTTTAAAAAATAAAAATTTTGTGGTTTTAGCCTGGACGTTAAAACATTTCAGTCTTCACAGATTGTGAAAATTAACATAATAATTTTTTTTTAAATAAAAAAAGAAAACAAAAGATACATTTTTTACAACCAGCTGTCTTGGCGTTAAAAAATATTACTGTAACTAACATGCATAAAGTAAAATAAACAAAAAGTAAAGTAAAATCAAATCAAATCAAATTATTATAAATTCACACTTCGAAGATAATGCAAAAATAAAAGTAATTTCGCAATTTTATTTTGCTACCTTTGACTGACACGAATATACAAAATGACCTTTACTAGCATTCGGTGTCGTATTCCTTCTCTCCTTGATTATACAGTACAAAACAATGCCCATTTCATTGAATATCTCCCAAAAATAAACCATGAAGTTACACCAATTTTGATCTTGGCTTGCTTTATTCGTGATTTCTGTAACGTTTTTGTCAACATAGACAATAGGATACTCCTCTATTGACCCTAAAACGATGTTTAAATTAAAAAATTAGTGTGTTTATTGCTTAAAGCCTTTTATTCCCAAACTCTTACCTTAGTAATAAACAAAACAATACATCGCAGAATGAGCTTTTCTTCCTTTCCTCATATTCCCAAATTTGGGCAAACTTGTCTTCAGTATTACTGCGGCTCTAGAAAATGCATTAAAAAATTGAAAATAGTTTTATACAGTAATAGCCCTTTTCTCTCTTGGAGGAAATCGAGGGTTGACATGATCTGCTATAGAAGAATCGACATACCGGTAACGCACAACATGAAACAAGGTCGTGGCCTGAACATCGGATGATTATGCGGGAACATTAGACCGGGAAATAACAATGGCTAACCCAGGTTCATAGAATTGTCGAAGTAAGAATTAAAAAATGATTAAAATTTAATGACATAAATAAATTTATTCTAAGCCAAAATGCAAAATGCTTCGACTTCGTGGTCTAAGCCGTCATTACCCCTCTTTACATCTGTTCTTCGCTTCCGTTGAAATAAAATCATTTCTTTAAGGTTTACAACTTTTAATAACCCATTACTTTCTTCGTAACGTTTTCTTGCGTCAAATACAAACTCGTGTCTTTTAGTATGATATCGCCAAAGTAAAATGGCCGAACTGTTTTTAACCAGATTTTAGTCAGTCTCTTCTGAGCGAACACAAAATTTAAATTAACAGTCAAAGTTTTTCTTTTTTGAAATCCCAGCTAAATAAGTCATATTTTTTGCTAATGGCAAAATTGCACTGAGACTGCGCATAAATTTTAATGTTGGAAAAAAGTATTCGCTAGACTGTTGTTTTGAAAACAAATTGCACTTTACTGCATTGCACAGCACTGCAGAAAAGCCGTAACCAAGACCTCATCGCGAAAGATTTTATCTTACCGTACTGTTAGAAGTGACTTTGAACAAAGTTCTATTCAACACAGTTTTAAAGCTTAACGTTTCTAACGATTGCATTTTTCTTACACGAATATTATGGATTTGAGCATTTAAAAATCTTTATTTCGATTTATAAAAGAGTCAACTGTAAATCAAATTGGCGTTAAAAGAATTTTCTTAAACTCCATCTTTATCAATTGAACACTTTGAAATCAAAACGTCGCCAAAAACAGTTCGAATTTCATTCCAAGATGTTGAAATGAGATAGGTGTTGCCTACGCGATATAAGGCAAGATCACGCGTTATCTCGATGTAACGGAATTTTGCGTTTTGGCCCACTAGAGGGGGATTTTAACGAGGATATAAATACCTGTTTTTTTTTTTTTTACTTTTTTGTATATAATTATCCACACGGTTATCAACTCGAGTCTAAATTCAACAGTGAAAGCGCTAAGGTACGCGACGATTCCCAACAAAACCAGAACGTCGCCAGTTATGTTTTTACCGTTACTGGAGTCTACAGCCATACAAGTGGCCGAATTATTGTCCAATGATAAATTAAGAGAATTCAAGATTGCTTACATTTTTTATTAAAACAGCAGATTGTATTGAAAAATAGAATAAAACCGAGCACCAAAAGGATCTGTATAATGCCTAATAAGTTAAAAACGAATGTTAAAATGAAGATCACTTAGGAGCAGCATTGGATGTCTCGCAGCGAAGAAAATTTTTACCAACTGATAAAACAAACCAACAACATGTCTTTTATACCTGATTACATTACAAAAGCCACCAATGAGAGTGGATTAATGCCATGCAAATAAATTTGTTTATCATTACTTATGCAGTTATGCAAATTTTTAAAAAAATTTAAGCGAAGTAAAATGTAACAGACGAAACAAATCGATAGAAATTTATTTTATGCACTTTTGCATTAAATAAATTTAGTAAGAATTTCGTAATAAAAGCTTATGTAACTTAACTTTTTTAAATATCGTAAATAAAAACTATAAAAGAACTAATTATACAAATATTAATTTCCAATTCAAAAATTTTATTCCTCTCACTAGATTACATCAAAAGGTTAAAAATAAGTACAAACACGATTAATTAAAACAAAATAAGTATTCTTAATAAACTTTCTACATTTTGACAACTATTTTTGCCGATTAATAACGCTTTAAGCAACAGCTGCTTTCTGTTGAAAAGCCATTGCAAGATCGTTGCAGTCAAACTCTAAGAAAACATGAGATTAGCTTGCCCCATACATCGTGCAAATAAAACACGAGAAATAAGGTGCCCAACGGAATTATTTGCCCAGCTAACAAAATATAAAGTAGCATATTCAGTGAATCGATTTCAGGGTTATCTTCCAAGGGAATTTCCTCAGTTGTAGATATCGGAGTGTTGGAAATATCACCAGGGAGAAGATGGGTTGATTTTATCATTGGTCCTATTTTAAAACAAAAGATATATTAATGTTTCATTATTTTGCATTAAAATACAAAGAAAAAGTATTTACCGATAAAATTTGCAGTGACTACGATCAGAAAACTGAATTCAGAAGCATTGTAATTGCATTTTTGTGGCGAACACCTAGTTTTAATGGATAAAACTCCAGGACTGGTTGTAGTTACTGTGCGATTTAGCGGCAAGTCTGTGACGGTGCAAATTTCGTCCGTTGTCGTGCCTGGTACTCCTAAGTCGTGATTGGCAAAATCTGAAAACTGTTTAAAATATTTAACGCATTAAAACGAGCAAAATAAATTTAATAAAAGAAGTTTCTCTTACCAAAATGGAATGCCAACACAGTTCGGACTCTTCTTCGTGGGGTAAATTCAAAGTAGTGACGTTAAAATTAAGTTTTGGTGAAACCGAAGTAAATTCAATGGTACAGTTAAGCCCCGGTTCTGGTAATGTTAAATCCATTTGATAGAAAGTGTTATTTTCGACAAAAATGGGCTCCTTGTTGGTTTGCACGCAATAATCAGCAACTTCATCTACAAACCCCAATAAAATGTGTTAAAGAAATGTTTAAAAAAGGCGTTAAAAATACTTACAATGTTCATTGATACAGTTGACATCGACAAAAACGAAAAGCAAGACAAACGTCGTGTAAAAATGCATGTTAAAATGAAGACCACTTAGAAGCAACAGCGAGATTTTTACCAATTAAGAAAAATAACTAAATGTCGACCTTTTATAGTCCACCGCGCTTTGTAGTGTCACGTGATCGTCATTTAAATAAATCTCTGAATTTTAAATAAGTGCGCGAATTAATGACGTCGTACAGGTCGGGTAACTGCTTCGGTGTCTTGATGTAGAATGACGTCACGATTAAATCATTCATTACTTACTTATTAGGGAATAAGAAAGGTGTCGTGCACAGTAAAATAAAAACGACTCGTTTTTAAAATAAAAATTCTGACATTTTAATTTAAAATAAAAACAACTAACATAGTAACATGCATAAACTAAAATAAACAAAAAGTAAAGTAAAGTAAAATTAAATCAAATCAATTTATAAATTCACACTTCGAACATAATGCAAAAATAATCAATATTTAATCAATAATTTATTGTTGTTTAAATTCGAATTTTCTTTTCTAACGTAGCATATTTCTCAAGATGTGAAAATTGGTGGAAATGTGGGGAAAAATTGTGATACTTTACTATACCTTCATCATTGATGAAGGTATAGTAAAGTATCACAAGTTGATGATTCATCAACTTGTGGGATTACTTCATCGGAAGTAAACAGTGCGTCATCACTACATCCATGAAATTTTTTTATAAATATTAATAAAATTATTTAAAAAACAAATCCCGGTATTGACACTTATTTATCATAGTTCTTTTATGTTTCCTTTACACTCCATAAGTGTAAAGTTTCTTAGCCTGCATAATCATTATTCATTAAAGCAATCACTGTCAATCAAAATTGAAAAAGAAAAAATGAAAATAAATACTAACATAAGAGTACCTAATCTCTTAATTTAATTTTGCTACCTTTGATTTCTTATAAATGACGTACCGGTAGCATAGCTCCCGTAGCTGCTTGAGTGTCTTGATATCAATGACGTGCCGCTTGAATCACTCTTTACTTGGCGAATTACAAAAATTGAAATAAATGGGATGGACTAAACGTCAGGTGTCAGATGTCAGGTGTCAGGCGTCAGGCACCTCATGATTTCTGACTAAATGTCAGGTGTCAAGGCGTCAAGGTGTCAGGTCGACTCTTTTCCTCAAAACTAAACGTCGGGTGTCAGGCGTCAGGCATCAGGTACCTGACGATTTCTGTCTGGTTTCTGGTGTCGGGTGTCAGGTGTCAGGTGACTGGTGTCTAGTGTCAGGTGTCTGATGGTGTTGGGTGTCGGGCGTTAGGTACCTGACACCAGACACCAGTCTCCTGACGCTCGACACCAGACACAAGTCACCTGACACCTGACACCAGACACCAGTCTCCTGACGCCTGACGCCTGACACTCGACACCAGACAGAAATCATCAGGTACCTGACACCTGACACCAGACACCAAACAGAAATCATCAGGTATCTGACACCTGACACCAGACAGAAATCATCAGGTACCTGACACCTGACACCAGACAGAAATCGTCAGGTAGCTGATGCCTGACGCCTGACACCCGACGTTTAGTTTTGAGGAAAAGAGTCGACCTGACACCTGACACCCTGATACCTGACGTTTAGTCAGAAATCATCAGGTGCCTGACACCTGACACCAGACACCAGACAGAAATCATCAGGTGCCTGACACCTGACACCAGACACCAAACAGAAATCGTCAGGTACCTGACGCCTGACACCCGACGTTTAGTTTTGAGAAAAAGAGTCGACCTGACACCTGACGCCTGACGCCTGACACCTGACGTTTAGTCCATCCCGAAATAAATAGAACACAATAATAAGTTTTATTTTTTGATGTATTTTATTCATTCTTTCTTGCCCAGTCCACTAAATCTGACATTCTATGAGCAGTTAATTAATATCACTTTCTATGCAAACTGTACACAAAAGAAATCCGTGTTTTCGAATTTCCTAAATTGCGAATAAACGTACGTTTCAGATTGAAACACACCAACTAAAATCCTTTTTTTTTGTAATTATATAATTTTTACATCAAATAATATTTCATGCACACCCAAAACACACACGTATATATTTTTTTCGTGAAATAAACAATTAAATAAATTAATAAATAAACTTTTAAGTTATTTTTTTATTTTATGTACAATAATAAGTTGTTTTTTTTTGTTTGTTTTTTTTTTGCTAATTTATGCACATTCATGAATGAAATCAGACCATAACAAGAAAAATTGTAATACGGCACTTTAATTTAGGCCTAATTGTACCAAATTTTCAGAATCTTTATGACTATTGTCAATTTTCACTTCTTTTTTTCTTTTTTACAATAACTTAAAATATATACAATTAATTTTGACTGGCCTGATTTCAAAATTAAATAAAAACACAGAATACATATTCAGATTTCATTATTCCACTCCATTTTTGTTATATTATTTTAATTTTTAATGTAACTTAGTGCAATAAATTCATTAATCAACTATTACATTTTTGTTAACTTCGTTTGAATATTGAAGCTGTTTAAATCCTAAAATTGTGTAAGGAGTACATTACATTAAAATGGCGAAGAGGAAAATGAATAATTTCATATACGCACAACGGCTACCAGACAAAATTCTAAATTTATAATTCCTTTGAGATCACTTAAAGCTGAGTTTTAAAATTATCTTTCTCTTTTATTTTACACTCCATAAATATCCTATTCCTAATCACCATAGAGTCTCTTACTTTCTTGTAGATTTGTTGCCAATGTGAAAAATGCAGACCTCCAAAACGCCCAGAGTGTATCCAGGTCGAAAAAGTTGTGGCCATTTCTTTTTCTCGCAAAATTTAAACTTTCAAACTCTTAATTTTTCATTACCATTACTTGGGCAATAGCATTTAACATAATGAAAAAATTAAGAAAAAACAATATTCTCTTTACAAAATACACAACTAAACAACACCGACACACCAAACACGGTATTTTACACAACAGAAAAGTATTTAAAATTTAAAAAAAAAAATAATGAAAAATTCGACGGACATTTTGATTCAATCCCCCCAATGAATACCAGCTGTTTATGTTGTTTTTTTGTCACGACATTGACACAATATTTAAGACATAACTATGGAATTATTTACGATTTTTGTTTTTTAATATTTACTTAATCTTTAAAACACGCTGTTTTTCTTATTTACTGTATTTTAAATATACTTTATAATAATAGTAAGGCTTTTTCTTGCAATAATACTTGTCAAACATTTATCAAAAAAAACAACAACAGAAATAAAACAACTGTTTGTGTTGTTGGAAGCCTTAGTTTTCGTCTCGTCTAACATCCGCCATCTTTTTTTTTTTTATATTTTCTATTTTTTTTTCTCGGTTGGTTGGTGAGTAGTTTGGAAAAATGTTAACATAAAAAAGTACGTTAGTTAGATACCACAAACATCTTCACACTCGACACACAAATGGGAAATCGTATTCCGTGACCGAAGCCATTTTCCCAGGATTTTAAAATTATGTCAAAATTAATCTTAATTCGCTATTATTTTAGTTTCCCCCTTTTTAGTTTGGTCCCAACACTTTCACACGTTTAATTCTATTTTTTTTTTTATATTATAACATATATATTTTTAACTTTCAATACCCAGATAAAGTAAATATTCGTTTATTTAGGCGATAATTAAACCGTACCGTACTTTCTATTTCGTTTATTGGTTGGGTCATAACCAAACTTAAAATGTCTGGAAATATGGCTTCGGAAAGATTTTGTACAAAGTTTTCATTATCTTCCCGGAGATTATTTTTCCGTTATTTAATCCTTTTTGTCTTCATCGGCTTCTTGTAGAGTGTGCCATTGGGCGATTGGACGTCGAGGGGATGCCAACATATCGCTCCAATGCTTGAGGGCGCTGCCACTTGCGTTGCAGCCCAGTATAACTCTACCGATGGGTTCTGATGTTCCAATTCTATCGTAGTCAACTACTGTAACATAAAGCTGAACTTTCTGAAATGCAAACGAAAAGAACGAAACAACTACTGAATAACAGGATATAAATAAATGTAATTTCAATGCTGGTTATAAAAGCCAAGTCAAAAAAAAATTTCTTTCAGCACTGCAGGAAAGTGAATACTTTGGAAGTTGGAAGCATTGCAGATATCTAACTTCCCATTTTCAATATTTCCATTTTTTCAAAAAAATAAAACATAAACGCCAAACATTTTCTGGAAATGATATGCAATCACGCATATCGATATTTGATAATGCCTAACCGATTCAAAACTGACTTGTGAGTACAATTTAAATAGCAACGAATTCGGTCTAAACAAGATATATTTTTTATGTGATGATAACAATAATAGCAATATTCATACCTGTATTTGTTCAAATGGCACCTCGAAAGTGAAGGACTCATTATAGTAAGGATTCAGAGTACACTTTTTAATACTCGTCTTCTTTTTCTTCAATCGTTTGCCGTTTTGCATAAGAGCAATTTTTACATATGGATCTGACAAAAAAAGAAGTGCATTCATTTCATTAATTTATTTCAAGTGACTGTATGCAATCATCATACCTGAAAGACCTCCAACGTCCATTTTCTTCAGATTTTTAGCTTCTAGGATGACAACGGTTAATTTCCCAGCCGTGGGAACGTATCGCAGGGAGAAACAGATATCGCCGAGCTTATTATCCTAATTGTAAACACAAACGACCATTAATATAGGCAAATCCATCGTTCACACTTAAATCCCCATTTAAAAAAAAAAAAAAAACATTTAATGATCAACACCGATATTCCAAATGCCATTTTCAACTTAGAAAATAAAGAAATACAATAAAACCCAATACCCAACACAACCTACAGTACACTAAAATGATAGAAATAATAAGTAAAATTCGACTAGTTACTAATATACAGCACACTACAAACTCGATAGTACTAACTAATTGTGCAAATTCGGCAAATCTACTTGTGAAATTTTACTTTTCTTACAACTTTCCATCCGTTTGTGCTATTTTCTTAGTACCGTTAATTAAGATATTTATTTTTTTAAGTTCTTTTCATACAATAAAATAAATATTATTACACCTAAACCTATTTATCAAGCACAATAGCGTCACTACAAAGAGGGAAAAACAAACTAAACAGTGTTACACGTGGCAAACGCTTTGGTAGACTAGACACAGACGCGGGTCTTGGAGACAATGTCAAGAAAATGACACATACTTACAAAACAGATTCAAAGTGTGTGTGTGAATTTCTCATGTGATATTGCGAAGAACAAATATGCAAAATAAAAAAGAACAACAGAATCCACAAATCAATAAATTTGTCTTTTGATAAATTTTTTGATCCATTATTAAGTAATAAATAACCATAACCAGAAGAAAAGATAAGATAAAATTTTAAATTAATCTTAAGAATATTCAAATTTTTCAGGAAAAAAAAAAGTGAAAAATCAAAAATTTCAACCAAAATTTCAAACCAAATAAGAGAAGTGAATGTGCTTTTCGATTTAACTCGATACACCAATATTAAAAATCCGTACGATGAACAACTCAAAGTAAAGAATCAATTTAAAAAGGAAAAACAATAGTAAGGTAATATATAATAAAACTAGTCGCGGTACTTCCATTTGTCTGTTAATAGGTACATTCCGTTTAAAGCCAACAGAGCGTGTATGGCTACACACGTTTATTAGCCATCAATTGAATTAAAAACAGAGAAAAAATAAATAAATCCGTTTTGGTCTGCGGCTAATTAGCGTGTGTAGTTATACGGAGCTGACACACATATAATCACGATATTCATGTGTAAATGTTTTACGTTACTATACAAAACAACAACGAACTTCGTTTTTTTCCATCTCACCTGTCCTTGTTCGCCTTCTACACTCGTCAAATCTCTCCATTCTTCAATAGTTTGTGCTAAATCCACTTGATTCAGTGGAAGTTTCACTTCTCCGATTTGATCGTGTTTGGAGAAGCGATCGAAATCAAAAATGGCGAACACCAGTGTTTTTGACATGATTTCAGCGTATGGAACCTGTCGAAAAAAACAAATATTTTTTAATGAGTTGTTATACAAAAGAAAAAAAAATTGAGTGCAGTACTTTAAAATTGAAGGTTTCGTTGAACACTGGATTCAATGTCTTGCGATGGACTTTCGTTTCAAATTTTTTCTTCTTATCAGGAAGTAAATACACTTTAACGTACGGATCGGATGTACCACCCATGTCCAAAGCTGGAAGATCTTCAGCTTGAATTACACTCACTGATAACTACATTTAAATAAAAAGAAGAAAAGATAAATAATAACAAATGCAAAGTATTTAACTACGATTAATTGCAAATAATTTTATCATTTATCCAGTTAATTTAACACAAGTTAGAATTCTAAGCCACAATGCCACTTAATTAACAACAATTTCATTAAATCCCTACAAATTGTCCAATAAAACCACAAAAGATAAGATCCTTACTTACACTTAATAGACTATTTCTAGAAACTTGAAAAAACTTAGCACAATTTCTTTTTAGCAAATGACCACATAAGTGCTTATCCTAACAGCAGTCAAGTGATGCAGTAAAGCCAACCCAAACAACTGGGTGCAGCTCGTAACAGTACTTCACACAAATATACCCCTTTTTCGACCCACCAGCACCACTTAGCCTGCATTACATCAATCAAAATTTAACACGAATGGCTGATGTCTGCAATGGGCCATTTGAGCCTGTTTTCGTTGATGGCAACTATACCACAACAACAAAAGTCAACCAATCGGTCAAAAATGCCATCAATGTTTTATAACCCATTAGAAAGCGAGTAGAAACGATAGATGTTAGCACGTACGTTATTCGCATTAAAGTCGTAATCGAGTTTAAATTGCAGTCGGCCTAGCTTGACCTCCGACTGTTTGCTTTCTTGTTCGTCGGCCTCCTGCTCCATATTATCTTGCAACTCCTCCATGTCAGGTTGAACCTTTTCTTTGTAGGCGTTGCCTAATAACTGAACGCTTTTGAGGTCGACAGCTCCTTTTAATCCTTTTTTGCCGTCTTTCCTACGGCGACGACACCACCGACGGATGCAGCAGAAGCACGCGCATAGACATATGATGATCACGGTAAAAATGATCAACAATGTATACGTTAATGGTACTGCAACAAAAACGCAATTAATTATACGGAATTTTATATTTTTTTTTGTTAAAAAAAAAAAAAAAAAATTATTCTATTTACGCGGAGAATATTTCTCCAGGGCATCAGTCGGTTTATCTCCAAATATTGTTCGCATAGGACCATCGGCCACATCACTATTTGGGTTGGGAGCTTCCGATCCACCGGACAGTGCTGTCTCATCCGTCGTCGCCTCGGGAACGGCTGAAATACCAGATTCTTTCTGCGTTGTATCTACAAAACAAAAGATACGTTTTAGAGCCGTGAAGTAATCATTTTGTATCGAGAAGTGAGTTTATTGGCTCTTACCGTGCATAAAACGGAAACAACAGTTATCTTTTGTAGCTACCATTAAGAACGGCTACTGAATAACGCTCCTATGACACGGGAATATCGTAAATTACCCGGCATTTTATGAGGAGACAAAATAAATTCGATTAAGACAATTTTACGACTGTCTAATCGGATTCCTGAAATATCCATTATCTGATTTCCCACGCTCCGAATTGTGTGGCAATGCCACAAAAATTCGTCGATTTCTTTCTTTCATTTTGAAAAAATTCTCCCTTATTAAAGGTAAAAACGAAAAAAGCAAACCGGCGATATTTTATTTTTAAACCAATCACAAGCCAGAAATTCAATTTGCCGTTCAATATGGTAACTCCAGAGTCCAGACCCACTGACACAAACAACTAAAGCCGGTTTGAAACGTACTTTTTGTAAACACAGAATACAGAACAATAAGACGACATAAATAAATGAAAAAATGAGATTTACTATTAACGCCACGAAAAGCATCTTTGATGATCGGCATGATGGTAGCAGTCTTTGAAACGTACAAGTTGATCTACTGCGTTCTGTCGAGAGAAAACAAAACAAGTTACACTTGATGTCATGATTTGTAAATGGTAAAATTCAATTACAGTATTATTCAAGCTCGAGCGACATGTGTCGTGCGCGCGACACTTAAATGTGTAGTGGACGATTTAAGGTAGTCGACATTATGCCAGCCGAATGAAAAAGCATCAACTAAATCACGAGTTTCCATGACAACGCCAAGAGCCAGTTTGTTGCTACGCGATGGTATCGTCACTTGTGAGCCATTCAATACGTAAAGCTTAAAGATGTAAGAAACGCGAACCGGTAAACCAGCCAAATGTCAACAACGGAAATGTCAGTTACGAAAAATACATTAGACGACGAAGAAATTTTATTTTTATGGAATTTATTCGACCTCTAAATACCATAAAAGTGCGCCGGCTCAAGAAGAAAATCTATTTTTGACGTGCGAGGTGATTGAAACTCGTGCTTTATGCATAATTCCGAGTGAAAAATTACATATTGTACATTTTTTGAATTATTTATGACATGACAGGTGTCACATACGTTATCGTATACGAACAAAAAACCATAGCTGCTTGTAAGATTCTCAAAGGAATCAAAAAATAAAGACCTCTTTATTTTTCCATATTACCATATCATATTTAGAAAAAAAAACAAACAATAATGTTCTTATTTTGTAACACTGTTAATTAAACCTGCCGCTATTTTATCTTATTAAAAAAGAAATTCTACAGTGTAAATTATAATTTGCACCGATGATCCACGGCAGTTGTGAAGGCTACGAAATTTCATCTATCAATAGCAGCTGGTAAATAATAATTCGTTAACCTCGTAAATAACTTTTTCTCAATCGTAATTTATGCAATTGCGATTGTTTTTGACACCTACAAACAAGCTGGCATATGTTGTTCGCGTTGTTACCCTTAAATTCTCCAATTAAAACTTGATAAATTAAACTGTCACTTACCTTTAAGGACTAAACTTTTAACCTTTTACTTGATTAAATACGTTGTAATCGTTGCGCGTATTTGAAATTTCAATTAAGAGACAAAATCCAAGACTTGAGTAATAGTAGGAATAAGAGAAAGGGTAAAATTTTCTTGTGCCAGAATTCTTCAAAGGGTGCACAAAATTTTGTGGGTGCTTGAAGGGTTCTGGAACCCAGACCGCACACCTATAGTCAACAGAAACAGTGAAAAAACAAAACACTTAATTAATTTTCATTCATTAAGTTAGCAGATGGGAGTTAAAAGAGGAGCCATGACTGACTATTGAAGGCTTCTCTTTCTTTCAACCAATCAATAAATAGGCTCAGTCCAAATTCGCTCATCAAGCAGGTAAAGAAGGTATTTTTTTTAGGAAAAAAATATTAGATAACCGTAATATTTTTCTGTAAAATACACCTCGAAATAAATCTCTGATTTCAGTAATAGCATCTGTCAGACAGCGTGATATTGTTATTATTATTATTAATAATAATAATAGCTGAAAAAGTAAACACGTCTCATTGATTTTTTTCAGCGAACGGTGTATTTATAGGCCAATTTATGAGGTAAAGTTAATCAAAAAATAGTTTGCTGTTGCAGGAATTTGATACATTTTTCCAGCAAGACTCCAAACTTAATTGGAATGCCATTTTTAAAATTTACCGTACTGTATATAAAATTTCATTATTTTCGTTGCCGTTCGGTTTCGCTGCACTGACTTGTCTTAATCCCCTAATTCCAAATGAAAGAATTAAAGGATTACGAGTGTATTGATTGCAACTGGACTTTAATGATCTACCGATGCTTGACCAACGAATAAAAGGGTTATCAGCTGAGAGGGTCAAGAGTGATATGCAAATCGAGGAAGATCACAATCCTCAATTGAAAAACAAACTGTATTGACCCATATAAGTTGCAGTTGCGGAGCGAATTTTTCATTTTTATCCGCATTGCATTTTCCTCTTATTTTTAATGTCTAATTTTCAACATAATAGAATTCAAGGTTAAAAATGCACACGCTATAGTATACCGAACATCTGCTAATGCAGAAAAGATTTTTCGTTATAACAAACTTTTTCGATCTCGTTGATAAAATTAAATTCCACGATAACGACGAAGTAATTCGCCAAAATTGGGGAATTTGGTGAGCAGATACAGACCTAGAGCAGTCTTCTGTTGAAATTGTCACAACATGCTGACTGCTTGCATAGTTCGGGGGCTGCAAATAACAAACAGAAGTGAGAAGTGAATTGAATAAAGAGGAAAAAGTAAAAACATTCAGGAAAAATTCAAATATTTCGCACAAATTCGCAGTCGAAGAAAAGAGGGGAAAAAAACCCACTTTCCTCATCCCACTGCGACATTTTCGGTCGGGTCGTCGCAAGAGAGATTAAAAGGCAAAAATGAGCGTAATTTGGCATTTAAACTCACTTTTCTTGACCATTATTCCGATTATCTTCTTCACCCGTTAGTGAAACGCGGCTAACGTTTGATTTCACACGGCTACCCCAAAGAATCGGACCAGTGTGTGCAGCACGACAACTTGTACTATTCCAATATGGCTACGGGACCTGAAAAATCAATATTTGTAAGGGGGAGATGGTAACCAGTAGCAACACTGCGTAAACTTGAGCACAATGCATTTCGGTACCTTCATGCACGCTGGATGTAAGCTCGGCTGGCGTGACTCAGTGCTATACTTTTTGCAATTGCAGGAAATGGTCAAATTGTATTTTGTTTACAGGTATAGTGATATGCAGGCATTTAAAGCTTTTGTAAGGGAAATTTATTTCCAAGTTGATAAGAATAGGTGGAGTGATGTGAGTCGATATGGGTTTTATTTTTTTCATCTTAATATCGTATGGTATAGTCAGTTTTTTTTTTTTTAAATTTATTTATTCGTGTTTATTTAAAATTAAACTCTGTATTTATTGTTTTGAATGTTTCCCATCTGTGCTTTTTTGGAAATTGGCTTCAATCTGTTAAAGTGTAGCTGTTTGGTTGAAAGCCGTAAAATGGAAAATAAAATGGGAGTAAATAAAATTTGATAATTTTCGATATTTATGATTTTAGATGTAAATATGGGACATTTTTCATTCAAAATTAGATAATGGGTTGATTTCAAACGCAAAATAAACAAAATTATTAATTTTTCTTAATAAAAATTTCGAAAACCAGTGGTTTTTGTGTGCGATTTGTTTAAAATATTAAATTTCATAACTGAAATTCAATTAAATATTTGCAAAAAAAAAAAAGAAAAAATTAACTTTTATCTTAGTTTTTCATCCTTAGTGAATTTTACTGCACATCGTGTCTTCAGATGAATAAAACACTCTTTAATTTTCCATTTTTCCCACAAAGATTAATACCATACGGTATTTTCTGTATTTTCCGATGAACACGAACGTTCACCATCTGCATTATTTAATCCATAAGCTAATTTAGCGCCATAAATATCATCGAAAACTGTTAAGCTTCATTCATTCATGAACTACACTTATTAAGTAAGAAGTTAATAATAAATTAAACTTAACAAAAAAAAAAAAAATTCATTCAGTTTAATGCAACCGACTCCAATTAAATTCTTTCATTTAAAAAAAAAAAAAAAAAAAAAAATTAAAATCAGTAATTTGTTATCTCGACACTACTGAAATTAATGTCTGTGACAAATTGGCAGTTACAACTACACATGACAAGATTTTAAATCATTTCTTTTAAAATAAATTACTTAGGGGCAATCTATTTTCGTAGATTCCAGACGACATTTAACATTCTCACCGACACAATTCCCCACCAGCACTTCCCTATCGATTAAATGTCATTGGAAATCGAATTTTTCAAACAAACCTATCAATTTTCAAACTTTTTAATCAGCTCGGTTATTCCCTTAAATTAAAATAAAATAAAATTTCTGTTAATAGCATCTAGCATGTCATTTCAAGAAATAATCGTTTCCACTTTGTCATCCATTGCACCTGCACCTGCTTCCTTTACACACTATTTAATATTTTAGTTTATCTTTCAGTCGTACAAGTAAAAATATCATTAGAAGCAATTAAGGATCGTTTAATGGTGTAATTCACACGAAATATTTTTTTACTTCAATTTCCTTCGGACATTTTTGGTAAAATCGAAATTTTCAAGAAATTTAATCGCAAGTAGGAAATGAAGATGGGAAAACTTGTAGCCGGAAATAGGAGGTCACAAACAAAGGTATAACAAAGGAAATTTATTCATTACTACTGGTAAATATAGACGAAATCGATGAAAAGAGGGGGATCGAGAGCTTGCACGTGCAAACTCAGTTGGGGGAGGTTTAAAGAAGGATATTAACAAGAATAGAGTACTCAAGTAAGCAGGAAATGAGGAAATCACAAGTACATAGAAATCGTAATTCACTTTGGGCATTTAAATTCTTTTCAATTATAGCTATCTTCACATTAACTTCGATTCTTTTAAATTTTGTTTACATTCAGCTTTTAGTCACCTAGCGGCAAAAAATTCACTTAGTATATTTTTTATTTTTTTGCTCTATTTTTTTTAATGTGTAACTTTATACCAAACTTCCTGAAACGCTGCGGTTTCTTTTGAGATGATTATTGTAAAGCCGCAACCCGCAGCTTTTAAACTTTAAATCTCCCCTACTACAGGCTACAACCCGCCCAACAACAACCCAGGTCACATATTTAGATACGACCGATCCCGAAATACGGCAAAACCACAGATTAAGAAATACAAAATCATCAAAGTTTTAATTTACCTCGATAATAACGTTTAACTCTTTCGATGCCATTTGCGCCTCGGTTGCATCGTCTGAGTCGTTAAAGTACCGTTGATTGTTACTAAAATCCGGTTTCAACTTGTTTTTAACCATTTATCCCGCATCATCGTAATCGCCTTTTGTTCCGGCTTGGGTTAAATAGAGAAACGGAAATTTGGCGCCAAAATTTGATGACATCATCAAATTCCTTGCACGCCATTGGCCGACGCAGACTACGTCATCAGATTCTTGTCAATTTTGAAGGTTGCTTCGCTGGGTTCGCTGGTGTCGCATATCAAGGTCGTTTATGCTCGTTTAAACTCTTTCATCTTGACGAAACGTCCGAAACGACAACAAATCAACAGACGCATGGCATCGCACCACTCGGGCTCGGAGGTATATCTACTTCCGCAACGACTTTACTTCATGAAATCCCCCCGGAGTTCGTTGTCACTGGCAGTTATTATTTCGGACACCAACAACACCACGTTGTTTTCGTCGGTTGACTTCGACGACTCCTTAAACGCAAGTACCGAAGGCGGCGTTCAGAGCCCGCTCATTCGAGAAAGATGCGGCCGCGGTCGAGACTTCGTTTCGAAGAAACCAGGACTAGTGTTATTGCCAAAGAAGGAAACAGTCCATCTTATAAGCGAGTGCGTGCGCTAAACTTGTTCGATGCTCCGCAAAGCCCGAAGAGTTTGTTACAAAGTTCGTCGGGGAATGGGACGTTTACGCCCGACGTGAAAACACCTTTGAGAACCTTAATTAGAGGCCGGCTTTTCTCGAGCGGTGAAAGTGGAAACACGTCAATTAATCCTCCACGAGCCAGAGCAAATGTCAATCCTTTTACCCCGACCGCAATGATGGCCAGTGGATGCAAAAGGCCGCGATCTACAAATTTTAATCTAAATGAGTAAGTGTGTTTTTTGTTGCAAAATATTTATTTTTCTGTTTTTGTAAATAGTTTTAGTTGTTTACTATTTGCTTAAATTATTTTATTTTTTTAAAAAATAATTTCTTCTTTTTAAGTCGTGCAAAATTATTCGATTTTTGTTTTGAGTAGGAATTAGCATAATTCTGTACAAGTGATATTTAGATACCGATATAAAGTGGTCTCGAACGAGTCATGCGGTTCTGACTCGCCGACCCAACCAACAATTTTTTTTTTTTTTTTAAAGTGGAGAAACGCGTCAGGAAATCTCAACTTTTTATTGTGCTTTTGATAGGTAGGGTTTTACAAATGACTTCAGACAATTGCCTTGACCGCCCTTTCTGTCAATTAACATGTCTGTCCTTGCCCGGCATGGCGGCCATGTTGTTTAGATTATTTTTCACTGTACTTTTTGAATTTACTTAAAAAGGAAATAAAACTGAAACGGTGCATTAAGTATCAGCTTTGTAATTTCCCGCCATTTTTCAAACTGCTGATTCAACGGAGTGGGTGGGATTTGTAGAAATGGGTCAATTGGGAAATAGATTTTCCGTGACGATAAGTCAACTTGACCTTGATAGGCAATCTTCCGTTACCTCGCAACGAGATGTTCTCCCCTTCTACACGCCTGACTTAGGCCTTAGGCGTCGTCTGCGAGTTCCCATGAGAACTGATCTCATATTTTACACTCGGTTAATCGTGTAAACA
>JAQFZP010001202.1:0-21324 GCA_034695745.1 Geophilus truncorum | reverse complement strand
AGAGTTGAAATAGGGACAAGCTGTTTACACTTAAAAAAGTGTTTTTTTTTACACCTTTTTACTCTTTTATTTTTTACAGTGTATAAGACTCTCATATCTTAAATTGTGTTTTAACTGATTACAGTAAATACTTTGTATAAATTTTAATATAAATAATTAATCACATGATAATGTTCATTCAATTTCTTAATTTATTTTCTTAAAATAAATTACCGTTTATATTTATTTTAATACGGGTACTGCAGTTGCAGGTAGAAATACTTTTACCGATATTATACAATTACCAATTTTTTGTACAGGACTTTTTAATACTAAAAACGCTAAAATTAAAACAAATCGGTCCAGTGTAATCATTACACACTAAATCCCATTTTTTCTGCTCAAAATCATATTTATAAATAAAACATTTTTGATCAACACACAACAAACGCCCATTACACATAATCAGTTTCCCTTCTATAATATCTGACGGTCCTTTGGTGGCAAATATTTCAAAATCATCCGTTTCAGGACTGTAAATAGTCATAAATAAAAGACGATTTCTTTGAACCGCATAAAGCTTGTCTTTAATTGCAATCATTTTCATGCTATCTTTAATTTCCGGAAACGTATTCGTGTGCGTAGTCTCACCCGTTCTCAAATCAAAAACCATCAATTCACCGTCTATAGTATAACCGTAAATTTTACCTGAAACAGTTTGTAATAAAATTCACTGTATTTATTATATAACACAAACCATTACCCTTATAATGTGCCGTTCCTCCATGAAAACATGCAAAATATTTGCCAACTTTGATGCCGAAAGATTTATCTTTAGTATTGAAATATGATATTTTCGCCCAAACATAGTAAAAGCAATCTTCAATCACTAGGAAATCGTTCATAAAAATCCATCCCAAGTCTGGCATTGTTCCTATATTCGTCACTTGTTTTGTAACAAAATCTAAATAGTAATAGACCATTTCAGGTCTCGAGTCGTCATCAACTTCTTCTTCGTCGTCTGGCTGTATCGGATCTCCAAGGAAATATAATTTATTTTCCATTATACCCATCACATAAGTTGCATCTACGCCGTTATATTCAGTGCCAGATAATATAATGGGTTCGTACCATTCGTCTTCTTCGACGTCGTATAACTGTAAGCAAACATCTGCTTTATTGGCTTCATCTCTTCCGCATAATATTAAAAGATCTTTGTCGTTTTGTGCGACTTCATCCATGTTTGGTTTATAAGTAGATGCAGATTGCAGATGAGCGTTGATAACTGTTGTGATATTCTTCAGTGATGCTGCGACCAGACAGAAGTTGGTGATGGTCACTAAGAAATAAGAAATGACATTTAAAATTTAATTTATACAGTAAAAATTTAAATCAGCAAATTTACTTTATAATTTGATGAAAAGCGGCGAGTTAACTAATGTCAACTGATGGATCGATATTTGTGAATGAATGAAATTCTAGTTCAGTTTTGCGATGTAAATATTATTGAAAATAAAGATTTATATGTAATAAATATTATTATCCTGTGAGACTTAAAAACATGTAAATAAACATCTGTTGAAAATTTACCAAGAGCCCTCTCGTGGCATTTGCTATGACAATCATATTTTCAATTCGAACCACTAGATGGCAGATTTGTTTGTTTGACCTGTTTCTATAGTTACCGTTTAAAGCCAAACAAACAAACATGAGTAACTGCTTTAGAAAATGAAGAAAAACGAAGTTACCGATTGCGTTGCGACATCTTTAGCGAACACGTTATGGCAGGACAGAGATATTCGATTCGATGTTGCACCTTCGTACGCACTTTATTCTCGTTTACACTAAATCCCATATGAGCTAATGTTTTATTGTTCACAGGGAACTGAAGTTGCGTCTGGGAGAAAAACTACTTGACACAGTCGAGTCAGTTGAGGATACGAAAGGGAACAGTGGTGACAGGGGAAAATTATTGGTTACCAATCTGCGATTAATGTGGCAATCGCACAGCATGACTCGAGTTAATTTATGTAAGAAAATTGAATTTATAAAAATATATATCGCAATTTTTTAAAATTATTTTTTTTTCAGCTATTGGATGGAATTGTGTCCAGAACGTAACAACAAGAAGTATAAATTCAGTAAGTAAAAATATAAATAAATAAATAAAAAAATAATAATTTAAAAATTTTTTGTAAGATAAGATTATTAATTTTAAAAATTTAACCCCAGAAACTTCGTGGTGCCACTGAAGCCCTTTACATTCTCACTAAAACGAATAATACACGATTTGAGTTTATTTTTACGAATCTTGTAAGTATCTTTCTTGAGAATTTAGTGTGATGCAGGAAAGTTAAGGGGGCAGCTAACAGCTATAAAATTGAATTTTACACATATTTTTACAGGTTCCAGGTAATAATCGACTGTTTCCAACTGTATCAAGTGTTTACAAGTAATTTTTCCATAAACCATTCTGCATTAACATTAAAATTAAAATATGCAAATTTAGGGCATATACATCAACTCGAATGTACCGAGAATTAAAACTTCGCGGCGCAATCATTCAAAGCAAACAACTCAAAATATTGCCTCAAGAGCAGATATTTAATAAAATAAACGGTGTTTGGAACTTATCCAGCGACCAGGTTTGTTTTTAATCAACTTCCAAGAAATTTTATAGAAAAATTAATAAAATTTAAATGTATTTCTTTTACACCAGGGAAATCTTGGTAGTTTCATCATAACCAACATTCGTTTAGTATGGTATGCCAACATGAACGAATTATTCAACATCAGTTTGCCATACCTTCAGATGGTTACTCTTAAAGTGAGAAATTCAAAATTCGGAATGGCTCTTGTTGTTCAAAGTTCTGAAGCTGTAAGTTCCTTCTCACTAAATTCAAAGACGATTCAAACTTAGAATTAAAACTTTTTTTTCTGAATTTCAGAGTGGCGGTTACGTGTTGGGATTCAGAATAGATCCACTCGAGAAACTGCAAGACGTTTATAAGGAAATAGCGAGTTTATTCACCGTATACAGCAACAACCCGAATTTCGGAATCGAACACGTAGAAACAAAAGTATACAACAGTTTTTAATAACAACTTTTAAAAACCATTTTGTACTTATCAATTTAATCCCTCAGTTTGAAACTGAAAATCTACTTCTCTTTGACCCAGTCGAAGATGACGTTGAAATTGACGCAACGGATTCAAAGTCAGATGCGTACGCGGTAATTATTACTTTTCTTGAGAAACACGTAACAGCGTGATACTTTAGGGTAGCGTGTTAAGTTGTCATTTATATTTTACAGGCGTATTTTGCAGATGGAAATCACCAAAAAGACCGCGAAGCCATTTACTCCGAGGAATTAGGGTTGGCCATTGAGAAACCGAAAGACGGATTTTCGCTCGCGAGTTTGTGGGAAGTTGTACCAAAAAATTAAAGTGTTTTACAACAATTACTTTTGACAGTGTTAATTTTTAAATACATCAAGACAAAATCACAATGAATTAATTACCAATGTTTTAAGTACGATTTTTTAATCTTGAGTGCATTGTAAGCATAATAAATTGGTCCGTTGTAATCTCTACACAATGTTCCCCACTTTCGCCCATTCATATCATATTCGTAGAAATAACAATACATATCGACAAACAATAAACGATCATTACACGCAACTAACTTCCCATCGATAATTTTAATGGGACCATTTGTGACAATTTTTTCCCATTCGTCATTTTCAGGAGTGTAAATCCATATTCGTCTGATACTGTTTGCGTCTACTGCATAAATTTTATCTTTAATTACAGCAAGTTTTAACAAACCACAATACGTGCTATTTGCTATCCTCGGTGCTGTCTTAAGTACTCTCGATTCACACTTGTTGATGTCATAAGCCATAAATTCAAAGTTTGGGTAACCTCCGTAGATGTTTCCTGAAAATGCACACGTTAACAAAAAAATTCGAATTATTTGATTGTTTGCAAATTTCTTACCTTCATAATACACGTCTTGAGAAGGTTCTCCGTGCACGTACTGACCATCCAGTTTCGAAACTGAATTATCTCTGGTGTTAAAACAAGTGACTTGTTCATTCATGCAAAATATACGATTGTCGACAGCGACGAAATCGATCCAAAAAAGATCTTCTATTTCTTGTAAATCTCCAAGTTTCCTTATTTCTTTTGTCGTGAAATCAAATACGTAGTATCCTTTTTTAGTTTCTGGGTCGTTAAAACCTCCATGCGGTTGTCGCACTGGATATCCGAAAAAATACATGCGATTTTCTACAACGCCCATCACCCATGCTGGACGTATGCCTTCGTATTTAGTTTCAGACAGCATTAAAGGTTCGTACCATTCGTCTTCTTCTACATCGTAAGGGTGCAAGAAAATGTCTGCAGCACCAGGGGGTTTTTGACTGCCATAAAGAAGTAAAATATCTTTGTCGTTACCTGCAACTTGGCACATGATGCAGCAGAGGAACGCCGCATATGTGAGACAGTTGATAAAATTAGATCGATATTTCTCCCCAAGTGAAAATCCAGTCTACTTTTGATGTACAGTATAATACTCTAACTCAGTACAAATTGTATACTATCATTATTTGTTTATTCATTTAAAATAAAGATCAATACTGTAGTAATTAAGAACTCGTAATTACATCAAAAATAATGTTTTATTTGATTAAGTTACCACTTCATTGTAAAAGGTTTATTTCCTTATGCTATTGTATATATTGATAAAAGTTTTAAATTTGTAAGTATTTATCACTTAACATTTATATTTTACAGGCGTATTTTGCAGATGGAAATCACCAAAAAAGACCGCGAAATCATTTACTCCGAGGAATTAACCAATTAGAGTTGGCCCGCAAGAAACCGAAGGATGGATTTTCTCTCGCGAGTTATGGGAAATTGTACCAAAAAATTAAAGTGTTTTACATCAAATACGTTTAAACATGTTAATTTTTAAATACATCAAGACAAAATCATACTTACATAATTACCAATGTTTTAAGTACGATTTTTTAATCCTAAGAGCACTATACGCATGATAAATAGGCCCATTATAATCTCTGCACAGTGTTTCCCACTTTCGCCCATCGATATTATACTCAGAAAAAGAACAATACGTATCGAAAAACAATAAACGATCATTACACGCAACTAACTTCCCACTCAAAATTTTTAGAGGACCATTTGTGACAATTTCTTCCCACTCGTCATTTTCAGGAGTGTAAATCCCTATTCGTTTGATACTGTCTGTGTCTACTGCATAAATTTTATCTTTAATTACAGCAAGTTTTAACAAGCTGTAGAACGGGCGATTGGCAATCCTCGGTGGTGTCTTAAGTTCTTTCGATTCACACTTGTTGATGTCATAAGCCATAAATTTAAACGTTGTGTGAACTCCGTAGATGTTTCCTGCAAATGCACACATTAACAAGAAATTTCGAATTGTTTGCAAATTTCTTACCCTTATAATACACGTTTTGATTAGGATCTCCGTACATGTACT
Organism: Geophilus truncorum; assembly: GCA_034695745.1. Classification (NCBI taxonomy): domain Eukaryota; kingdom Metazoa; phylum Arthropoda; class Chilopoda; order Geophilomorpha; family Geophilidae; genus Geophilus; species Geophilus truncorum. The sequence continues at coordinate 15,822 of JAQFZP010001202.1, read as the reverse complement.
CACCATCCAGTATCGAAATTGAATTATCTTTGGTGTTAAAACAAGTGACTTGATCATTCATGCAAAAAATACGATCGTCAACAGCGACGTAATCGTTCCAATGAACATCTTCTATTCTTTGTAAATCTCCAAGTTTTGTTATTTCTTTTGTCGTGAAATCAAATACGTAGTACCCTTTTTTAGTTTCGGGGTCGTTAAAACCTCCATGCGGTTGTCGCACTGTATACCCGAAAAAATACATGCGATTTTCAACCACGCCCATCACCCATGCCGGTCGTATGCCTTCGTATTTAGATTCAGAGATCATTACAGGCTCGTACCATTCGTCTTCTTCTACATCGTAAGGGTGCAAGAAAATGTCTGCAGCACCAGGGGGTTTTTGACTGCCGTAAAGAAGTAAAATATCTTTGTCGTGACTTGCAACTTCGCACATGATGCAGCAGTGAGCAGAGGAAAGCCGCATATGTGAGGCAGTTGATAAAATTAGATCGATATTTCTCCCCAAGTGAAAATCCAGTCTACTTTTGGTATAGTCAGTAAAAATTCTATACTATTCTTTGTTTATTGATATGTTTAAAATAAAAATACTACTGCAGTAAAAACTCATAGTAATTACATCAAAAATCAAGAAATATTGTTTATTATTTGATTAAAGCAGTTACCATTTCACTGTAAGGCACTTTTTAACAGTAAATAATCTAGAGCAGTAACAAATCGGGCCGTTACAATCCCTTAACAAAACCAGAAGTACGTAAAGGGTTTATGTACTTCTGACAAAACACATCTCGTAATCCCCATAAAACAGGTGTGTCTAATGCCTCTGTATTTAGCCCAAGAAAATGTAATAGGTGGATACCACTTGTTCTACGACGTACAGTACAAATGCAAGTATACATCGTTTCCGTACGAGATGTGTCTTCCTCCTACAATATCTCTACCACAAAGTACGAGAAGATCCTCCTTGTCTTTGCTCGCAACTTGACACATGATACAGTTGTATCTGTGTCAGCATACTCTGCTGCAATGCAGTTTTTGATGGGTGGGGCTGAATCGATACTTCAACTTCGCACATGATGTATAGAAGTGAGGAAGTAATCTACTAAACTAGTAGTATATATTTCTACCGAGTTTAATTTCAATCTACTTGTGATACAATTTTTACTAAACTTTTGTAAAAACTTGATTGAGTGTATAAAGTACTTAATAGCTAAATTAATTTTATAGGTTACCGGTATTTTGGAAATATATATTTTAAATAGGCCAATGCTATTTCACCAGATTATCTGGGGAAATCAGCCATTGAAAGATCAATCAATCCAGTTAGCTGACCCTCCAGTGCCACCAGGTCAAGAAGCGCTTATCGATCTTCTGCTCGGTTCCAATCAGTATCAGATTTAAGGCATTTTTGTATGTTGGTTCTCTTCATTTATTATCTAGATTTTAAGCCTATTTGTTATAATTTGTTATTCAGTTACTATGCCTAGTCTAAGCCTTTTAGTGCATGATCATTGTTGTTGTATGCTTTCTTTCTTAATGTCTTACTCTTTCTGATTGTTGCTTACAATGATATGCTGTATCGCCTGTACCATATGAATGACTATTGTTAAGAGTTTTCTTTGTAACTGAAGATGCATTATTAAATCAGTAAAGCCTTTGCTTTGCTCCAGGAAACATCTTTGTTCCTGTCTCTCTTCTGTTTCTTCGTCTGCTATTTTCTTTGGTTTCTTTTTTGGAATGTTTTTTCACTCTCTTCCTCCATTTTCTTCTCGGCTTTCTTCTTGTTTTTTTTTGTGGATTTGATGCTAGTTTATCGCAGATTTTATCATGTTTAATTTTTAAGAGTTTTTGTTTTTCGGAAACTATCTTGGCACACATTTGATCGAAAGAAATCGTGTCTGAATCTAGACGATCCCACTGATTACAAGACGGTGGTGTCGTGTGTTACTAAATGGTTGAGTGTAGTTGATAAAAAGTTTTCATTGGTAGGCTCACAGCTGGTAGAATAAAAGCTATGATGCCCTCTACAAACAGAACATCTTTGGAACTTCCGGAAACAATAAGAAACCAGATGACCATGACACAAACAAATTACAGAATTAACAAAAAAGAACCACTTTTTATTTCTCCATGCAACAAGTTGATACATAATATGCTATAGCAACAACAACATAGTAACCATAACAGCAACAGTTATATAGCAACTTATACTAACAGTGCCAATAGCAACAATACTTAAAACTAACACTTAATATCTAAAATCCTTTGTAACCTTTGCTTGTATCGTATAAATGCCAGTATCGTTCACGTAATTTGGATCGAAAATATTATCCCACCTTCAACGCCTTTGCCACAAAACAAGAAAAGATCTTTGTCTTTGCTCATATTGCAGTTGTGTCGTGAGCTACAATATTGTCGGCAATGCTGTTTTCGATTGGTGTAGTTGCATCGATACTGTTATTTTAAATACCAGTTCACTATTGCTTTAGTCGGTTAATAAACCAGATTAATATACAGAATGGTCAAAAAGTCAACTTCAAATAAAAATTAATTTATTATACCGTACAATACATCACAGACAGAAAAAAAAATTAAAAACAAGAAATTAAAAACAAGCAGCAGTTTTATGATGATGTAGTTGGTTCTGGTTCTGGATCGATAATAACCTAGTGCTCTACTAACATTGACACAGTTTCTGAGAGCATAATGCACATCTTTAAAATTAATTTAGCTATTAAATTTTTTACAATCAAGTTTTTGCAAAAGTTTAGTGCAACAGCAAATTTACGAATTCGCGAAGAAGTGCAACAGCGAATTTACGGATTCGCGAAGAAATTTGTGAAATGCAAAATGCCGATATCGCTATTCGGAGCGGCGTTTAAATCCACTTCTGGTTTAGGTATGATTTTGAAATTTTAAGAGTATTAAGTAGAGCACTCAAGGTTGGTGTTCCTAAAATTTCAAGACTGTATTTCAACCGAAAGTGCCCTTAATTGTCGCTCCTAATGAGTCACTCTAACCGTGAAGTGTCTCCCATTGGTCTAGATTATCACATGACATAAATACGTACTGTTTGCGTTACCAATAACTTAAAAACATTAATTAAATAAATAAATAAATAAATAATTAAATTAATTCGCGCTAAAAAACTTCGCGGATTTTAAATTTTGCCAAATGTCAGTTCGCGGTCAAAGAAAAGCACAATAAATTGTAAATTTCGCTAATCGGCTTTTCGCTGCTTTGACATTCGAAATTTTGCATCTCGCGGATTTATTTTCGCGATTTTTCCGTTTCGCTCTGAAATTTTCGCTTTCATTCGCGCATCCCCATTTTTCTACCAGTTTAATTGTAACTTAAGTTGAAACAAACTCTATCGAATTACTAGCTGGTCCCGTAGTCACCTAACCTTTTGACTGTTTTCTGCCAGCTAGTTTATTGTTATGAATTAGTATTTTGCAATCTCGATTTCTGTAAAGGAGTACTGAAAATATATATTTTATACCATATGTTAGAAATAAATTACATTTTCGATTTGTGTATAAAATTGATCCTATTTTCGCTTAGCAACAAAACAAACATTTCTACAAAACATCTGAGGTTTCAAGGATACTCTGCAATACACTCCGATTCTGGGAACAAATTGCTAATTCGTAAAATATTCAAAATATGAGAATTCGAATATAAGGTGAATTTATCAAACATTCGTACATCTCGGGCTAAGTGAGGATTGATTCTGAATTTATTAATTTCTAAACTCTACTGGAATTTATTCATTCACATACATCGATCCGACCACACCCGTCACTGCAGAAACTTAAACGACCATAACATGGCCGTGGTAACTAAAAATGAGAGGGATGTTTTGCTTCTTTGTGGTGGATATGCAACAAAAAATGATGACATCTGTTTACAATTATACGACGTAGAAGAAAGTGAGTGGTATCCTGATTTTCGTATATGTGAAGAAGAATGCAAAGGCGCGAACGTGTTTCGGTTAATGGGTACTATAGGGAGTAAATTGTATTTTTCTGGAACTGCTGACCCGCCGAGTGATAATGAAACATTTAACGTCGAAAATGCGTCTTGTTACACGTTTGATTTTATAACGAGAAAAATAGAAAATATTGGCTACGTTACACCGTTTCAAGACTGGAGGGGTTTGTCTGATTTCCATGTCGATGGAGATTGTTTTTATTGCATGTCGGAAAATATATCGTGCTTTGACATCAAAAATAAATCATCAACGTTGCTTTTTAAAGATTGGAATTCGATGTGTAATCGACAAAGTGTTTATTACAATGGTAAGGTCGCAAATAGAGATTTAAAAGTTTGAGTTTTAATACCATAACAATTTACAGGTTTTATTTATGGTATTCGGGAAGTTCCGTTTCAAGTGAATAATGACGTCGAGAATGTAAGAGACTTTTATTCTTTCAACATAAGTGAAAATGAAGTTAAAAAGCTTAAAATACCGCCCATAAACGACGTTTATTGCATAAATATGGAAATTTTTGACGGTAAAATTTATGCGGTACAGTGGAATAATCTCAATCACTTGGCGATTTACACTCCTGAGACTGATGAATGGGAGTGGTTTAAGACGAAAGGTCCAAAAGTGGATTTTGCAGAGATGTTCGCATGTAATGGACGTTTATTATGTGTCGAAATGCGTTGTTACGTGTATGAGTACGACTTCGAAACGAAGCAATGGGATGTATTATGCAATGATTACAACGGACCACTTTGTTACAAGTTCAACACAGTTAAAATTAATAAATCTTTTTTGCCTAACTTGTAATTCTGAACAGTATATGACAGAGATCAACGAATTCTTTGAAATTTATTTTTCTTGGAATTTGATTGATTTCTTACTCAACTTTGTATCCGTCAGTGCTGCTATCTGTTGACTAATAAATACAAGCTTTGTCAAAGCTGCAGATTATGTACAAGTAATTGTTTCGTTGCAATTATACGTCGTTGCGAGCAGCAAGAAATAACCTTTTAACCAAGTCTCTTTAATAAAATCCCTAAAAATTGAAACTATTTGTGCTGATTACAGTGGCAATCTTTGTAAAAATTTTAAAAGTGTTTACTGTTAAAAAGTCGTTATTTGAAAACTAGAAGAATGTCTCTTAGTGGCATATAATGTTTTTTTGTTTTTAAAATAATGTTTATTAAATACGTTGTTTTAAGTTGAATTTCACTCTCTTAATCACTGTCGCTGCCAGATTCACTCAATTGTAAGTCATCTTTTAATTCTAATTTCTGCACTATTGGTTGGTTCGTTGATGTTGATGTAACTTGTGCAGTTTCAATCACAGGTTCCACTTCACTGTCGGATTCTGCATCTGACGATGTACTAGATCCAGATCCACTAGAACTAGAACCAGAATCACTAGAACCACTTAAAACTCCAACTTCGTTCGCTATTTCTGTTTCATCTTGTGAAGGCAAAAATGGCAAGATTGTTTCTTTATCGGCAAGAGGATTATCATAAGGAGATATTCTCGTACTAGGAGATGCTTTTCGATCAACGTTGGGTTCAGTTTGAGTTATTCGCCGCACTTGTTGAACTTTGCTAGTTCCTTCTGATCTTGTCTTTTTCACTTGAATATTATTCTCTAGTCTTTCCAAAGTAATTTCTCCGGTAACGTGATCGATAATTAGCACGCACTCTTTCGTGTACGGTTTTTTGGAGCCTTTGAACACTGTCTGTCCGGATTCTTCGACGTGCGGAACTGTTACAGTTACTTCGTTTCCTTGACCAATGTCAACTGTAGCCACTTTGTTGACGTCGATAGATGCCGGTTTAAAGTCGTATCTCAAAGTATTAAATGAACTTTGACTGTTTTTCTGAAAACTTTCGCCGAGGCGGAGGGTTTTAAGTTCTGTGTCAATTCCTAATTTTTCAGCCATGATTACGATTTAGATATTTTGCACATAAATCAATGTGAATTGTTGCTTTTATTCTTTAGCAAGTAACGTAAACTATACGAATTCAAAGTACATTGTTTTAAATGAAAGGAATTCACAGAACGATTTTAGTAATTTCAGATTATAGTGGCCATCTATCTCAGAATTGCTTACGGTTTGAAATCTGTGTCTTGCAAACTGGTACCGAGTAAATAAATAGTGGGGCACTCTGGTGCTTACTCTGAAAGTTTATATTTTATTGTAAATGAAAGTTTTATTATGTTTCATACAAATAACGCAACATCTGTACCTAGTAGCTGTTCTTGACTGTTTTTGATTGACTTCGAAATACACTTAGGGCCAATTTGAAAGTAAAAAATGGAATAAAATTAGTGTTGATTATAGTGGACATGTTTCTCAGATGCGTAACGTGAAATGTGTCTTGAAAACTAGAATAAATTATGTAAGTTGTAACCCAATGATACACATAAAGTTACCAACACTAAAATGTCATATACGGTACTGGTAATTGAATTACGTTTTTTTTTTTTTTAATATTCGTGAGAGATTTGTGTATCAGCAGTCACTTCACGAGACGCATACCGTGTTTTTCAGTTCTACGTTCAAACAAAAGATTTAGTACGTACAGAAAATATCAAAATGCATTTTGTAAGCTACCACAATAATTTCAAGGTAAAAACTTTTTGGAATGTTTAATGAAAAAGCTTGAAAATTTTAAGACTTAAGAGATTTATGAAAATGTTTATGCTCAAGGTTCATTGGATATAATTTTCTACCCCTTACATACTGTATATGAATCATAAAAGAATGCATCAGTATGAACAATACGTAAAAATATGTGTGCTACATTCCAATAACAACTGTTGTTACATTTTTATAACAGTTTTCGATTGGCCATGAAATGTTCTTATTGATCTCTCAAATCCTAGCAACGCAACTCAAACACAGCCAAACACATTCTCGAAATGAGCAAACGTGCAATGACAGACAAGGATCTTCTGCTGCTCGTCGGCAAAGACGCTGCAAATCTTAAGAACATCATTTTACACTTGTACGATGTGGAGGAAGACCAGTGGTACCCACCAGTATATTTGTCTAACACCGACTATTCCGGTCTAGATCTATCTTACATGATGGGAATTATTGGAAGTAAATTGTATTTTGTTGCGCTCCCACCTCTTACAGAGGATGGAGGATGCAATTTGGACAATATAGAATATTTTACTTTCGATTTTGAAGAGATTGCAACTAATTATCTCGGCAATTTCCCATCTTTAATGCAAAACTGGCTACAATGTGAAGAAGATAATTTTGTCGTTGTTGTCTTTGTTGAGGATTGTATTTATTGCGTTTGCTCTAACAACGTCACATGTTTTAACACCAAAGATAATTTGATTCAGAAAGATTTGGGAGTTTTTGATATTTGCTACCCATGTACACCCATACACTACAATGGTAAATACCGTACTAGAAATTAAGTAAAAATAAAAATACGGTACAATACTTTTGTTTTCTGCAGGAAGCATCTACTCTGTTTCGGCTTATGGGGAATTTGTATCGTATAACATACAATCAAGAGAGCTTAAAAAAGTCAAAACATCAGTCATAAATAATGATTGTGTCAGTACTGCTGCGGTTAATGGCAAATTTTACGTGAACCACGTATACGATCTTAAATGCATGGCAGTTTGCACACCAGATACCGATGAATGGGAGCTAATTTCTACGAAAGGGGCATCTAAGTTGATGGTCGCAAGACTTATCGTGGTTAATGGGCGATTGCTGTGCGTTGAAATAAGTTGTCGTATTCACGAGTTTGATTTTGTGGGCAAAAAGTGGGATGTGTTGGTTAGTGATTATTCTGGGCCTATTTGTTATAATTTCAAATTGTTTACTCTTAAAAAGTCACACGCTGATAATTTTGATTTTAATTTTAGGTGTTACGGAAAGGAATAAATTTAATTTGTAATTTGCATCAATTTTTGTTGCAATAAAAGTAAATACATTTATTTTTATTATATTTGTGGAAATTATTAAATTGGCTGGTGTTTCCATCTGTTGATCAAAGACCATTGTAAGCTTATTCTAGATATATTGCACAGCAACTTAAAAATAAAAATTACATTAATTTCAAGCAATTTCGGTGATTTTGATCTTTTTTTAAATTTTCAAATTTTTAATCAATTTTTCGTGGCGTTGTTGGACAAATTTCCCGACTGCAACTGATCGCAAAAAAACAGGATGATCGAATATACACTTCAGACATGATCGATTATCTGTTGACGTAATATTTCGGTTAAGATTTTGTACCGTATTTGAAAGATTGGCAATTTCGCGAAATATTTACATTATTTTTTTTATTTTATCTCGAATTAAACAAAACATTGAAATTGCATTAAAGTTAAAAGTTATCGATGAAAATGTTGTTGAGCAAAGTTAAACGATACATCAAAACACAAAGAAAAGAGGAGAAAAATGGGAAATTTGTCAAGAAAAGAGATTGATGTCCATTAATCTGAATTGTTAAATTCAAATTCTTGTAACTGATGAGTTTGGCAAATTCGAAAGTAAGAAATAAAAAATATTGGAATTATCGGCCGCGAAGATAAATAACATTACACACATCTACACAAGATTGAATTGGAAATGTGGGAGAAAAACGGAGTGAAAAAAGACTCAATACGTGTGGTGAAAACATACATTTTCGTTTGATTAACGCGATTAATGTGACCTAAGCCCACAAACCTGAATTAGGGACATATTTCTTAAACTCATAACGTTAAATGTATCTTGAAAACTAGAATATAATATAACAACTGTTGTTACTTTGCGGTTACATTTTTTTAACTGTTTTCGATTGGCCTTGAAATGTTCTTATTGATCTCTCAATTCCTAGCAACGCAACTCAAACACAGCCAAACACATTCTCGAAATGAGCAAACTTGAAATGGCAGACAAGGATCTTCTGCTACTCGTCGGAAGAGACGCTGCAAATCTTGACAACAACATTTTACACTTGTACGATATGGATGAAGACCAGTGGTACCCACCAGTATATTTGTCTTACACCGAGTATCCCGGTCTAGTACCTGCTTACGTGATGGGAATTATTGGAAGCAAATTGTATTTTGTAGCGGTCCCACCTCTTACAGAGGATGAACGATTCGATATGGACAATATGGCATATTTTAATTTCGATTTTGAAGAGATTGGAACTAATCATCTCGGCACTTTCCCATCTTTAATGAAAAACTGGCTACAATGGAAAGAAGATAATTTTGTCGTTGTTGAGGATTGTATTTATTGTGTTTCCCCTAACAACGTCACATGTTTTAACACCAAAGATAATTCGATTCAGAAAGATTTGGGAGTTTTTGATATTTGCTACCCATACACACCCATACACTACAATGGTAAATACTAGAAATTAAGTAAATATAAAGGTGTGGTACAATACTTTTGTTTTCTGCAGGAAGCATCTACTCTGTTTCGGCTTATGGGGAATTTTTATCGTATAACGTACAATCGAGAGAGCTTAAAAAAACCAAAACATCAGTCATAAATGATGATTTTTTCAGTACCGCGGCGGTTAATGGCAAATTTTACGTGAACCACGTACACAATCTTAAGTGCATGGCAGTTTGCACACCGGATACCGATGAATGGGAGCTAATTTCCACAAAAGGGGCATCTAAGTTGATGACTCCAAAACTTATCGTGGTTAATGGGCGATTGCTGTGCGTTGAAAGAAGTTGTCGTATTCACGAGTTTGATTTTGTGGGCAAAAAGTGGGATGTGTTGGTTAGTGATTATTCTGGGCCTATTTGTTATAATTCCAAATTGTTTACTCTTAAAAAGTCACACGCTGTTAATTTTGATTTTAATTTTAGGCGTTACGGAGGGGAATAAATGTAATTTGTAATTTGCACTAATTTTTGTTGCAATAAAAGAAAATGCATTTTTTGTTCATTTTATTTGTGAAAATTATTAAATCGGTTTGTGTCGCCATCTAGTGATCAGAAAGAACACTAAAGATGCTAAAATTGGCTGGTTTCGTAATCTGATGCTTACATCATTCCAAAATGGATGATGCTGCGGTAGACGACAAAGATGTGTTGCTTCTCTGCGGTACGGATTATCAGCATTCTTTCGACGTCTGTTTACAGTTATACGATATCGGTGAAGACGAGTGGTATCCATCTTTTAATTTAACCATGGAAGAATTCGGTCCGAGCTACAAGTGGATAATTGGTAACAGGGAGGGCAAATTGTATTTTGCAGGGGAGCCGAATGTGGATGAAAATGATAAAGAATTTTTGACACTCTTCACTTTCGATTTTATAACCAAAAAAGCAGTGAATATTGGAACTTTAACACAAACTGATGTCGCGATGATGAGAGATTTAATTTTTGCTGAAGATTGTATTTTCAACTTGGCTGAGACGTTGACATCTTATAACATGACAAGTAAATCTACAGTTTTGAATTACAAGGACTGGAATACAAATTTTGATGGACGAAGTGTTTATTTAAATGGTAAATTATTTTACTGTAATTTAAATGAAAACTTTGTAAAATGTATGTGTGTATTTACAGGAGTCATTTACAGCGTTACGGACGAAAGAGGTTTCGTTGCATATGATGTAAACAGAAATGAGTTTAAAGAGGTTAAAAAGTCACCAATCCCTCATCTTAAGTATGCTACAATGGTGCTATTTGATGAGAAAATTTACGCGATTCAATGGTTTGAGTTGAAGCACTTGGTAATTTACACTCCTGAAACTGACGAATGGGAAATTTTGTCGACAAAAGGTCCGAATGTGGACTTTTCAAAATTGGTTGTGTGTAATGGACGTTTGCTTTGCATTGATATTCGATGCCTTATTTACGTATATGATTTCAAAAATAAAAAGTGGAATGCAATTTTTACTGATTATAGTGGACATCTTTGTCAGACAATGAAAGTGTTTACGGTTAAAAAATCATGTCTTACAAACAGTGTTGAAAGCGCTATCGACAAAAAGTAGTCCGACGAAAGGTCCGTCTGTGGATATTGCAAGATTATGGATATGTGTAATGGACGTTTGCTCTGTGCGTTGATATTCGATGTCTCATTTACGACTTTGATTTTGAAAGTAGGAATGCAATTAGTACTGATTATAGTGGATTTGCTTACAGTTTAAAAAATGTATCTTGAAAACTGGAATAAAATGATGTAAGTTGTAACTAAATGATCAACATATAGTCATCCATACGAAATTGCCACATGTTTTAAAACGTATGTCGACAAAAATGTGGGTCTACACATTAGTCACACAAATACAGCTTTGTTACAGAATGAATGAAGTATCAAGCGGTGTAGATGCAATTTTTAGTTATTGACCTTTGGTTTTGCTGCACTCTCGTGTTGAAACTAAACTCATTGATCCAAATTAAAAACATAGCAACAACTTCAGACTGTAAACATTCTCTCAAAATGAGTGAAATCGCAAGTACCGACAAAGACCTTTTGCTTCTTTGTGGCACTGATGCTGCAAATCGTGCCGACGTATTTCTACAATTATACGACGTCGAAGAAGACGAGTGGTATCCACCGGTCATTCTGTCTGGTGAAGTTTTCCCACTTCTCAGACCAGTTTGGATAATGGGGGTGATAGGAAGTAGAATATTTTTTTTAGGTTGTTCTGATATTATTGAGAACGAATTCGATTTGGATAATATGTCATATTACATTTTTGATTTTGTGGAAATTGCAGTTTCGTTCGTCGGACAGTTTCCAGCATTAATAAGAAATTGGCTTGAATTTATTCAGATAACTAATTTTGTTGTTGTAGAAGATAGTATTTATGCTGTAGATGAGGATTTAATAATGTGTTTTAATACAAAAGACAATACAGTGCAGCGGGACTTGGGACCTTTTGCCTACTGTGCACCAAATATGTCACTCCATTACAATGGTAAACGTAAGCTTAATACGTGAATAACCTTAAATTTGACATGTATCTATTTTTAGGAAACATTTATGCTGTTTCTGTTGGTGGAGAATTAATATCTTATAACGTTCAAAGTCATGAGATTAAAAAAGTGAAACTACCAGCACTTGACTGTGTTTTTAGAGGTACAGCAGTAATCAATGGCAAATTGTATGCGATTCAACCATATAGCCTGAGATGTATGGCAATTTGCATCCTTGAAACTGGAGAATGTGAAGTTGTTGCAACTAAAGGCTGTTCAAGTATTTCTGATGGAAGTCTTATTGTGTGCAATGGTCGTTTGCTGTGCGTTGAAAAGAGTTGCGTCATTCACGAGTACGACTTTGATGCAAAAAAGTGGGATGTGTTGTGCAAAGATTACTCTGGGCGAATTTGTGATAATTCCAAAGTGTTTACCCCTAAAAAAATCGCATGCAGTGAACTTTAATCTCAAAGCAAAACAATATGGAGGTGTAAAAGTTTAAAGTGGTAAGTAAAAGTTGTTAAATGGTGGTTGATACATAATGTTATCAACCACTATTTAACAACTTTTACTTTTCCAACTTTCAACACAAACACCAAACAGAAAAGTGTATCCACTTTTGAAAAGGAAGTGTATCCACTTTGAAGTTGAAGACAACTGAAACTGACAAGTAGGACAGGAAGTTGAGGGAGGTAATAAATTTCCTCCTTAATTCAACCACGTAGGCTTCAGTTTGTTGGATAGAAATTGTAAATATGAACTCTTACTGGTCGCGTCTTTCTCGATCTATGTGCATTATGCTCTCAGAAACTGTGTCAATGTTAGTAGAACACTAGATTACGGTATTATCGATCCAGAAACAGAACCAACTACAACATCATAAAACTGCTGCTGCCTGCTGCAAGCCTGACAGTGAGTCAAGCAGTAAATGAAGACGGAGAATTTCTGGTACTTGTTGGTGACGACAACGTAATTAGAATTAGGGGAACACTTAATTCGAATTTGGTGACGTTAACCAAAATTTGGAGAAGAAAAATTCTTTTGTCATTATCACTTTAAAATTTTATTTCTGGAACACTGGAATTCTTTTGAGCTATATCATTTGCGAATAACTGGAACACCCGTATTGATCCGAAGCAAGACCAACTCAACCCATTACAAAAGTAAAACAACCATTAAACTGTTGCAAACATGAGCAACGATCGAGATCTTCTAGTGCTCATTGGAAGTGATGAAACTAACCCTGATGTTTACTTCATTCAACTATACGATACCGACGAAGATGAATGGTTTCCACATTTCACGATGTCAGTTAAAGATCATCAAGGAGCAGAACCCGTTACTCAGATTGGAGTTGTGAGAAACCTGCTTTATTTCTCCGGTCCTGGCGTAACGCCAAAAGAAATTGCAGCTGATGAAGAGACGTATTTTACTTTTGATTTCGCGTCAAAAACTGTGACAAAGTTGGGACGGTTTGCAGTGTGCGGCATGGGAGTTTCCGGTCACGAAGCTAATTTTATCGATGATGATAATATTTATTTCCTTAACTCTCAATCTGTTTGGAGCTTTAATCTCAAAACGAAAGAAACGACATCTCACGGTAATATGGGACGTGATACGACCGGCATTCCTGTTTATTTAAATGGTATAATGTACAGTAATAATTTAATCAAAGATGTCTTGATTAATTTGATTTTTTATTTTTAGGAGTTATTTATCACATTTGCGTCGATTGTAGTCAATCTTTTAATATTTCCACGGGAGAAGTTAAAAATCTTTCCCATCATAACCTTGTTTGCTTTCCTGCAGTTGCTGCTCTGAATGGCAAGATTTATTGTATTCCGTTTGATTCTTTAGACCGTATGGGAATTTACACGCCCGAAACCGACCAATGGGAGACTGTGGCAACTAAAGGTTCGGGGGGACTTAAAAGAGCACTACTTGTTGTGTCGAATGGCAATTTATTTTGCATCGATGGGCGATGTTTCGTGTACAAGTATGATTTTGATAAGAAGAAGTGGGAAGAAATAAGTAAAGATTACAGTGGGGCGATTTTGTTTAACAGGTGTTTGTTTACAGTTAAGAAATCATACGTTGAAAACTGGTAATTCTGTATACGAGAACAAAATTATTCTTATAGAAATGTGTACGATAATTTAGGATATTTAGGATATTCAATTATATTGTGGCAGTTGTAAAATGTATTACTAGAAGTACGATAAATAAAATGGAAACTAATAAAATTTCTTGTTTTTAAAATTTTTTCTGTATGTGATGTTTTGTTTCATATATTTTTATCTACCCGTATAATAAATTAATTTTTATTTGAAGTTGACTTTTTGACCATTCTGTATATTAATCTGGTTTATTAACCGACTAAAGCAATAGTGAACTGGTATTTATAATACGAGTATCGATGCAACTACACAAACCGAAAACAGCATTGCCGACAATATTGTAGCTCACGACACAACTGCAACATGAGCAAAGACAAAGATCTTTTCTCACTTTGTGGCAAAGGCGTTGAAGGTGGGATAGTATTTACGATCCAAATTACGTAAACGATACTGGCATTTATACGATACAAGCAAAGGTGATTAAGTGTTAGTTTTAAGTATTATTGCTATTGGCACTGTTAGTATAAGTTGCTATATAACTGTTGCTGTTATGGTTACGGTACTGTTATTGTTGCTATAGCATTATGTATCAACTTGTTGCATGGAGAAATAAAAAGTGGTTCTTTTTTGTTAATTCTGTAATTTGTTTGTGTCATGGTCATCTGGCTTCTTATTGTTTCCAGAAGTTCCAAAGATGTTCTGTTTGTAGAGGAGGGCATCATAGCTTTTATTCTACCAGCTGTGAGCGTATCAATGAAAGCTTTCGGCACTGTTTACACACCTCTTAGTAACACACGACACCACCGTCTTGTAATCAGAGGGATCGTCTAGATGCAGACACGATTTCTTTCGATCAAATGTGAGCCAAGATAGTTTCCGAAAAACAAAAACTCTTAAAAATTAAACATGATAAAATCTGCGATAAACTAGCATCAAATCAAATCCACAAAAAAAACAGAAGAAGAAAGCCGAGAAGAAAATGGAGGAAGAGAGTGAAAAAACATTCCTTTGAAAGCTACATGCCAAAAAAGAAACCAAAGAAAAAGGCAGACGAAGAAACAGAAGAGAGATAGGAACAAAGATGTTTCCTGGAGCAAAGCAAAGGCTTTACTGATTTAATAATGCATCTTCAGTTACAAAGAAAACTCTTAACAATAGTCATTCATATGGTACAGGCGATACAGCATATCATTGTAAGCAACAATCAGAAAGAGTAAGACATTAAGAAAGAAAGCATACAACAACAATGATCATGCACTAAAAGGCTTAGACTAGGCATAGTAACTGAATAACAAATTATAACAAATAGGCTTAAATAAATGAAGCAACATACAAAAATGCCTTATTAAATCTGATACTGATTGACCAGTAGCCATTGGAACCAAGCAGAAGATCGATAAGTGCTTCTTGACCTAATTGCGCTGGATTGATTGATCTTCAATTGCTGATTTCCCTAGATAATCTGGTGAAATAGCATCAGCCTATTTAAAATATATATTTCCAAAATCTATATACAGTACATATTCCTTAGTATGCACGCGCGCGTGTGTGTTTGTCCATCTATAGGTTCAGTTATTTGTCGCGCGATTTTTACAAAATTTTGAAGAAACATGCACAACAGAATTCTAAGGCAAAATGCGAAAAAACATTTGGCCTGACCCTCTTAGGTCCCCCCGAAATGGACAACCGCGCAACAAGTCGCATGTGCAATCATTGTTACCACCGAGAACACGCGGGACAGAGTTGACAATGCTGCACGAAGTTGCAAGCTTATGTATTGTTGTCACTACAACAACATCAGCCTGTATAATAACATTAG